>JAJOZX010002704.1:422500-615868 GCA_023014485.1 Bathynomus jamesi | reverse complement strand
TCTATTACATTTTGAAAATGAAATGTATTTTAATAAACACTGCCTTTATAATTATTTAAAGTGTGTATACATTTTTTGGGACGCCCTGTGTGTATATGTATATGTGTATATATATATATATATATATATATATATATATATTATATATATATATATATATATATATATATATGAAAATTATTTCACGAAAGTAACACGTGAAAAATATTTATGATGAATAAAACCACGAAGGAAAGGAAACACAAAATGGTGCTCAAGCGCTTTCGTCTAATGACGAAGCGCTTGAGCACCATTTTGTGTTTCCTTTCCTTCGTGGTTTTATTCATCATATATATATATATGTATGTATATATATATCTATATATATACACATTTATATATATTTACAGGGTGTCCGAGAATTATCTGTACAATTTTTGCGCTGTTATTAAAAGTCAACCATGAAGTGTAGAAATTCCAGTGTGTCCGAACATATCTGTACAATTTCATCTTTTAATAAAAAATTCTTGATAACACACGTAAAATTCTTAACAAGATTATTAGAATCTGTATTTTCAAAAGTTTCTTTTATTAAAGTAACGTTGTTACAAAACATTCGATATGCACCATTAGTGATTCGCAAATCATCCAATCGATACTCCAAATGTTGCCATGTACGCTGCAGCATATCCACATCAATTCGCTCAATAGCAGCTGTGATTCTTGCTTTTAAATCATCAATGTCTGTCACCCGCGTACATTTCTAAAAAAAACTTCTCAAACGTGGTATCCGAAAAAACTTAATGAGATTCTCTGTAAAATGGGACAACACTGGAATTTCTACACTTCATGGTTGACTTTTAATAACAGCCAAAAATTGTACAGATAATTCTCGGACACCCTGTATATATATATATATATATATATATATATATATATATATATATATATAATGTTATAGACCAGGGCCCCAAAACTTTTTTGACTGTCGACCCCTTCATGGAATCCTTGACCTTTTATCGACCCCTTAATTTTTTAATTAATAAAAATCTATAAGTCGTAGTTAAAGGTAGAATAACTAAATAAAAATATATACAATAATAGTAAATATTATAATAAAGTTCAATAAACCAACTTTACCTTTTTTATTGATCGTCTGACATCTTAATGGGAGGGATGTGGTTGATGATCTTTGAGAAGAGCACTAATATTTGGTTGTAAATTAGTGAGTTTTAGTCTTAACTCACCACGCTCTTCTATGTTCAGTTTGTTCCTCTGCTTTGTTAGGACTGAATTTACATGGCTAAAACCAGCCTCAACCATATAGGAACTTAGGAATGCAAGTAAAAAGGGGTTTACCGCTGCACAAAGTTTGGGATACTTATTGACAATATTTACATTACTCCAGAAGTTACTGAGGGTCGTATTTTTTAACAGTGATTTAGCTTCGAGATCCACGGAAAAATACGTCACGCTCACAATGCTTTCTGATTGGCGCAATCACAACTGTCAGCGGGGTGGACACAGGGTTGCCAATTTGTAGATTATACGACTTTTGCTTTCGGCACAAAACATTATGCCGATTTGACCAACAATATTTAATAAGGCGTGCAATGATGTGATGATGATATGCTTCTGTATCAACAATTTCTAACCGACCCCCAATCGACCCCCGAAAATGTCTTATCGACCCCTGGGGGTCGATATCGACCACTTTCGGGACCCCTGCCCTAGGATCCACTCATGGCTGGTCTACCTAACTGCGTTCGAAATTGTGGATTGTGCATGTCCTCCGTGGCGGCGGAGGGGACCTACAATTTTATGTGGGTTCCGAACCACAACGACATAAGAACAATTTAAAACTAATTAATTATCAATTAAAAACTAGACAGAATCTCTCGATCCAGAGGATCAAGTCATAATAGACTACTATCCACAAATATGTTACACTCTATATCTATCTATAACCAACATGCAAATATATCAGATCCAAAGAATCCAGTCAATTTCATTACGGTATCCATCACTACCAGTACCTTGCCAACCAAAAATAAGTCACGGTCCATATCAATTGCGGAACAACTCACAATTTATAACCATATACATTACAATATATACACTTCGGAGTTAAAGTGTAGGTGTGGCTGTAAAGACTGTACAGTAATGTAAAAATGTGTGTGCACCCATTTTGGGTCTCCCATTTAAAGGTGTTTGTGAGGCAAGTGAAGAGCATGAGTTTTTTAATACCTCA
Source organism: Bathynomus jamesi (assembly GCA_023014485.1). NCBI lineage: Eukaryota > Metazoa > Arthropoda > Malacostraca > Isopoda > Cirolanidae > Bathynomus > Bathynomus jamesi. The sequence continues at coordinate 613,638 of JAJOZX010002704.1, read as the reverse complement.
TCGTACTATGGGGGGCACCGCTCGGCAGAGGAATCTCTTTAAATGGGGTGTGTAAGGACAGAGAGTATCCCCAAACCCAAGATGCTGCCTCCCTATATCCCTCAACCCTTGTGTTGAGGTGTGGGATCGATCACCATAAAGCCTTAATTTAACTACCTTAAACTATACCCAATCTATCAACATATGCGTCTAATCGATTTTTAAACATGTTTATAGACGTGCTACTAATTACTTCTACCGGCAAACTATTCCAGCTATTTACTATTCTGTGCGTAAAAAAGTTTTTGGCAACTGTTGTCTCGAACCTTCTACTTGTCAACTTACACCCGTTATTTCTAGTCCTATTATATTGAGATATTTCGAAAAAGCTATCTCTATCTACGTTATCGAACCCATTCATAATTTTGAAAACCTGGATTAGATCACCCCTTAGCCTCCGAGTCTCGAGTGTAGTCAATTTTAACTCCTTAAGCCTATCTTTGTACGACTTTGACCTAAGCGACGGAATCATCTTAGTTTCTCGTCTTTGAACTCTTTCGATTTTGTCTATATCTTTCTGTATATGCAGATAGTCCAGGCAATCTAGAGCAAAAATAGCTTCAACCTGGGCAAAATTGCTTCAGAAGCTTTCTAAACTGTTTCCAGCTCAGGAACCATTGCAGAATAACATATCCAAAATCCGACAAAATTGGACCCCGGGAACACCCCCAAAAATGAAATTCAAAATGGCGGACTGGCAGTTTCCTACGAAATACAATAAATTTTAATTTCGCTTTGTAGAGAGAGTTATGACGTTTTTCTTGATCAGTAAAATGTTTTAAAACACATTTTCGTTTCTAAATTAACCTATATGACTAAAAATTGTATTAGGCGGCTAGTATTAAACTATGACGTCACGTAATGTAAATAAAATATACTGTATGGAGTGTATGTGAGAATGCACATTGCTACATCTTTATAAACTTATATTATATACAACTCTAATTCCTACTACCCACTATCAAATCTGCGTATTTGTGCTTGTCATTTTCTTTAAAACTGTTATTATGTACTCCTTTTAAATACTGCAACACAGTTTATTAATTTGTGTTTTCTGTTTCAGACTGACTCGGTGTACGGCTGACTCGGTGTGCGTCCGCCTTCAAGAATGCAGACCCCTGAAGAATTGCGCGTGATTTGTAAGGAGAAATTGGACAGCGGACAGGAAGTGGTTCACATCTCGCAAAAAGGAGCAGATGGTATAAATGCATCCAGCCGCAGCCGTGGAAGCGATGTTGTTGCAACAGCTGGAATAAGTGTTCACGTTGTATGTAGGAAAAGGTTTACGGATAAAAAGACCATTGAAATAAAGAAGCGACAGACCGCAGCCGAGGCAATACCAAGGAAAAGTGCTCGTTTTCATGAATACGCATTTTCCAGTGCTACTCACTGTTTGTTTTGTGATACCTTTGTGGACTTTTTTTCCAAACACAAACCAAAATCAGAGCATGTCAAAATAAGAACTACAGAGTTCTCCGAAACCATAAAAAGGTGCTGTGAAAGCCGCTGCGATGAATGGTCGTTTAATGTAAAAGGCCGTCTGGAGTATTATCTTCGTGATCTTCCTGCTGCAGATTGTGTCTACCATCACACCTGCAGCGTAAATTTTCGAAGTGGAAAAAACATTCCTCGCGCATACTCCTCCGACGATCATGATTCGAAGAAAGGGAGACCAACTAATGAAGAGCAACACCAAGCATTCCTTCAGACCTGTGCTTACCTGGAAGAGAATGATGATGAACAACTGTTGATTGGAGACCTAATTTCCAAAATGGAGGAATATCTTCAAGGAAGTCAGAGCTCTGTCTACGAACGCAGGCACATGAAGAGAAAGCTTTTAGAACGTTACGGAGACAAGATCATAATATCAGGTGAAAGTGGGAAGGCAGATGTAGTAACACTACGACAGCTAATGAAATTCTTATAGATTATCACAAAAAGTCGAAAGAATGTGATATAGATATAGAGCTACAGAAGATTTACCTAGTAGAAACTGCTGCAAAAATAATCAGAAGTGATATCAAGTCTGTCGACTCGCCTAGAAAAGATGTGTATCCATCTCCAAATGACATCACTGCAGAAAGTGCTCTTGATTACATTCCCAACAGTCTGAAATTGCTATTATCAAAAGCATTTGCGGGACAGGATGCTTCAAGAAAAATAGGTGCAATTGGGCAGAGCATTATGCAAGCAACCCGTCCTAGAGGATTACTATGTCCACTACAGATCGGTTTGTCGGTTCAGCTACACCACAACTTTAGGTCAAGGTACCTTATTGACGTTCTCCATCAGCTGGGTTACTGTTCGTCGTATGCAGAAGTAACAAGATTCGAAAGAAACGCGGCGCTGGCAAGTGGGTCTGGCTCTTTTACTGTTGATGAAAACACTGCAGTCCTTCTAGCAGCAGATAACGTCGATCATGATGTCTGCACTTTGGATGGGAAGAATACCTTTCATGGAATGGGTATGATTGCCGCAATAACTCCGAAGATCAAGATCCACCCTTCTATTCACAGGCGTAATGTTGGTGACAATGACATTAAGAAGATTGCAACCGTTGACATTAGGGAATATAGACACGCGAGAAGCATGTTGAGGGACATCTCATTCCGCGAACTTCCAGTACCCACTGCCACCATAAGTCGACTTAGTCTTCTCTGGCAGATATCTTCAGCAGAAAGATCAGGTCCAAGTTGGTCCGGAACAATGCAGGCAATTCACGGTGGATCAAGTGTCTCACATCCAGGTGTGGCGTCGATCACGTTCCTTCCCATCATAGATATGTCGCCAACTGACATGACCTGCATATTTTCGACATTACTATATTTGAGCAAGATAGCACGCGATCAAAAAGTCCCATGCATTATTACCTTTGATCAGCCTTTGTTCTGGAAAGCTTCCCAAATCATCAATGAACAGAGAGACCTGCAGGACATTGTTTTAATGCTGGGATCATTTCACACACTGATGAATCTTTTGGAGCAGTCGGTACTCTTATGAATGGTTCAGGATTGTCTGAAGTACTTCAAGAAATATACGGACCAAATGCCGTGCAACACATGATGTCTGGAAAAGCTGTTTCAAGAGTGATACGTGGTCATATGATAGTAGATGCAGCTCTTAGTACCTTACTAGTCGCAGACGTTTTCCCTCGTAATGAAGATGGAACTCCTCATGACCTCCATAAGGAAGCTTGTGACCTGCTCGACGATGTTATGACTGCCAAACAATCAGTTGGGGATGTGGAATCTTCGAATGCATTGTCTCAGATTGCTACCACTTTGGATGCGAAGAAAACTGACCTACAATCTACTTCGCAAACAAGTCAACTCTGGTTGGAATATCAGCGAATGATCAACATTGCACGTTCCTTGATAACAGCAGACAGAACCGGCTCGTGGGATTTGCACTTGCAAGCTATGCTGGAGACCATCCCCATAATTGCAGCAGCCGGACATCACAATTACCTGAAATCGATATACCTGTACCTACAGAAAATGTTAAGTTTGCCTTCTGAAAATCCAGCCGTTAACAAAATGTTCCAGGAAGGTAAGTTTGTGGTAAGAAGAAGCGACAGATTATGGGCCGGACTCGGCACAGACCTGGTGATAGAACAAGTACTAATGCGTTCCCTGAAAAGCAGAGGCGGACTGACACACGGAAGTGGATTTACAGACATCCAAAGGACAACGTGGCTCTTTTCTATGCCTCTCTGTTCCACTTATAACTTAGCAATGCAGGAATACACCAGAGTTTTGTTGGAAAGTAGTGAACAGCACAAGGAAATGAGGGGAAGTAGACAAATCAGGGACAGTAATGACATGAAGAAAGTACTTGAACGTCTGGAATCCTTATCCCCATTCCATTCTACCTCGGGTCTCTGCAACATTGTAACAGGGCTAACTGCTGATCCTGGAGTTAACGTTCATCAATTGCATTCAATCGGTACGAACATTGTCGTAAAAATGATTGGGAAACAAGCCTTTACATATTCTGCCAAAAGATCTGACAAAGTGAAAACACTAGGATCTGCTTCTGCCGTTGTGATCACTGATGCTTCAGATATAGAAGTAGATCCTGCACTACTGTTTCAGAGAATGATGACTGTTGCCACTGGCGGAGACATGAATCTTGAAGATGTCATGTGTTACGAACTGTGTGCATATCCTCCTGCATTGTTCGAATCACGAAGTATCTTGAGGAAACCCGATAAGTCTCAGCTAGCTCATGCAATAATCAAATACACTGACACTTTACGCATGGAAGAAGTTCAAGAAATTCAGTGCACAGACCAGTACGTATTGGATGGTGGATCTCTACTACATCGTGTTTCCTGGCGTCAAGATGAAACATATGACAGCATCGCCAACTCATATGCCGATTTCACTCTGAAAACATATGGAAAAGCAATCATTGTTTTTTATAGCTACAGCAGCTCTCCTACGATCAAGGACATGACCCACAGAAGACGCAGCACCAAGACAAGCAGAAATGTGAATCTCAGTCCAAGCATGAAGTTTGTTGGCCAGAAGGAACACTTCTTGGCTAATGAAAACAACAAGCAAGCATTTATTTCCCTCGTAGGTGAGATGTTGAAGAAGCACGGGTGTACTGTTCACAACGCAGATGGGGATGCTGATGTGGACATCGTTCGTGCAGCAGTTTCCTCATCAGAAAATGCAACTACAACAGTAATAGGGGAAGACACCGACTTGCTGATTCTCCTTCTGTACCATGCCAAGGACAGTGGTTTCAAGTTGTACTATCGCAGCGATATAAGACGGGGACCATCTCCTAATCCTGTGTATGATATTCTCAGCATTCAATCATTGTTAGGCAATGACATCTGCAAGTATCTCCTGTTTGTGAATGCTTTCACGGGCTGTGATAGCACATCCAGAATTTCTTCGATCGGTAAAGCCAAAGCATTCGACACACTGATGAAGGTGGCTGAACTCCGTTCAGTTGCAAATACATTCTGTTCTGATTGTTGCCAACACTCTGACATTGAAGCCGCTGGAAGAAAGGCAATGCTTCTGTTGTATGGCTGCAAAACACTTGAATCCACTAACGCACTACGTCATCGAATGTTAGTTGAAAAGGTAGCTACAGCTAAATCTTTTGTTACACCCGAACGTTTGCCACCTACCGATGCGTCCACAAAGTACCACAGCTTTCGCACATACTTTCAAATACTAATCTGGAAGTCTACAGAAGAGAAGATCGATGCAGAACAGTGGGGTTGGTATGTAAAGAATAATTCCTACTACCCTACAGCCTGCGACAAGCCACCAGCTCCAAATTATCTACTCAACATGATCCGCTGCTCCTGCAAGACGAAATGTGCTACTTCAAGATGTGGATGCAAGCGTAATGGAATGCCCTGTTCAGCCGCTTGTGGCGAGTGCCAAATCAGTGGTTGCGATAACAACCCAAGTACCGGTAATCTATCCGATGATAGTGATGAAGAGGATTAATTTCTGTATGTTTGTGACCAGGTATCACTTCTTCTGTAATGAACATAACTTGAAACTGGGAAAAAAATAATTGTTGTATTATTGATTATAAAAATCTGTAAAAAGCTATATAACATTATATTTGCGTAATAACTGGTTGTGTTGTATATTGTTGAATTATTTAAAACATTACAACTGAAAGAAAAAGCATCAAATGTATCTCTATAAATAAAAGCGTAAATTATATATATATTTTTTTCGTAGGAAACATCCAGTCCGCCATTTTGAATTTCATTTTTGGGGGTGTTCGCGGGGTCCAATTTTGTAGGATTTTGGATATGTTATTCGGCAATGGTTCCTGAGCTGGAAACAGTTTAGAAAGCTTCTGAAGCAATTTTGCCCAGGTCTAACTACAAATTGCCTGGACTAAGATTCCCAAATTGGATCGCGTACTCCAAATGGGGCCTAACTAATGATTTATGAAGAGGAACTATAGTATCGCGCGATTTGTTCTCAAAATTCCGAGATATAAAACCTAACACTTTGTTTGCCTTATTGACCGCTGCTGTACTTTGTTTCGCTACTTTTAAATCACGTGACTATAACTCCTAAATCTTTTTCCTGCTCTTCGCTTGTTAACTCTTTCCCTAACATATTATACGCAAAATTACCGTTACGCGAACCTATATGCAAAATTTTCCACTTATCGACGTTAAATCTCATTTGCCATGTGACTGACCAATGAACGATTTTATTCAGATCTTCCTGGATTTTACCTCTATCTTCGTCATTAATCGCCCTACCACCCAGCTTCGTGTCATCCGCAAACTTTGAAACTGTACTGAATAGGCCGACATCTAAATCGTTAATATATATAAGAAAAAGCAAGGGGCCCAATACAGAACCCTGAGGAACGCCACTCGATACATTAGCCCAACACGACTCCGCTCCATCAACGACCACCCTCTGTTTCCTACCTCACAACCACTCTTCTAGCCAATTTATTACTACACCCCCGATTCCATGAGCCTTAGTTTTTTTCAATGAGTCTTTTGTGCGGCACGGTGTCAAACGCTTTTTGAAAATCTAAATACACTACATCAACCGCCCGATGTCTATCGTAAACGTCAACCACGCTTTGAAAAAATTCTAAGATTAGTTAAGCAAAATTTGTTTCGCCTAAAACCGTGCTGCGTATTTCTAACTAGTTTATGCACTTCTAAGTGTTCGACTATACGATCCCTAATTATTGATTCCAGTAGCTTACCTACAAGACGTTAAACTGATTGGCCTATAATTTCCCGCCGCACCTTTATCGCCTTTCTTAAAGATAGGTGTTACGTTTGCTAACTTGAAATCATCTGGTACGCACCCCTCAGAAATAGACGCATTAAAAATCTTTGTTAGCGGCACAACAATGCTTTCTTTTAATTCTTTTAGTTGTATGGATATGGAATCCGGCCCCGGTGATTTACGAGTTTTCATTTTATCAATATAGCGCATTACCTCCCCTTCACTAACCACAATATTACCATTATCAAAAGGTATTATGTCTATGACCGTAGGGATATTCGTTACTTCTATAGTAAAAACTGACGAAAAAAATTCGTTTAGCAAGGTAGCCATTTCCTTGTTTTCAGAAACGATCTCCGATAACATTTTTCAACGGCCCCAAGACAATTTTTACTGGATTTCTATTGTTGACGTATTGAACGAATCGCTTGGGGTTTTCTTTACCGTCACGAGCTATGGAGATTTCAAATTCACGCTTGGACTTTTTTATTACACTTTTCGCTTCACGCCTTACAGATACGTAGTTGTTTCGTAACAAATTGTCTTTATCGCACTTTTGTTGCCTATAAGCCCTATATCTACTCTTTATAATGTCTCCTACTCTAGAAGTAAACTACAAGGGCTTGTTGTTTACTTTCGCACGCTTAATTTTGTACGGTACACATTCCTCATTTATAGTCCTAAATACCGTTACGAACGATTCCCACATTAGTTTTGCGTTGGAGTTCCCCATCACGTTTTCCCAATTGTGACAATTTATTTCGAAATTTACAAAAGTCTGCGTGCTGGAAGTTAGGAATTTTAGTATAGTTAGTTGGTTGGTTTCGAGTGACTTACTGAGAGGACAAACTCTACCATATTGTGATCGCTATTGCTTAACGGTTCTATTACTTGAAGATCAGTAATTAGCCTATCATCCGTAGTTATTACTAAATCTAAAATACTGTCCAACCTCGTAGGTTCCCCCTTTTGAATAAGAAAGCTATCCTCGAGAAAATTAACTAAACGATTACCTTCCGCGTCTCCCTGCATTGTATCATAATTCACGTTGGCGCAATTAAAGTCACCCATAACTAAAGCCTGCTCACTACCGATTATTCTCTTTAGTTCACGATATAACGCTTCGTCCGTATCAGCTGTTTGATTAGGGGGCTTATATATAACCGCAACAAGTTTGAAATCGTTCAATTTAAGTTCTGCTGTAGTCGAATCTATCGGTTCTGGAATTGTGTGCTTTACTTCTATAACGTTCGCAATATTATCTTTGATATACAACATAACACCGCCTCCTCGCCTACCTATTCTGTTTTTAACAAAAAGTTTATAACCTTTAATTTGATACTCCCCTACAAAGTCACGTGTTTCAGTGCTAAGCCACGATTCATTTATCGCAATTAAATCATAGTCTTTACAAGCAATTAAAGAAAAAAATTCGTTTATTTTATTTCGTAGGCTACGAGCATTTAAAGATAGAACCTTCAAGTTGTTTGTAATTGCGACACCTTCGCGAGCGCAGGGGAAATTTGTGGAATTTACGCTGGGACCGTTCGAGTTACGGCAGCCTGAAAAGAAGAGACAGTATTATGAAATAGTCTTCCCAAACGCGCAGCTCCAACGTCATTAAGATGAAATCCATCTTCGAGGAACAAGTCCCTCCTGCCATAGAAACTCTTCCAAAAATTCGCAAAATGCACTCCTTCCTGTTGGCAGAGAGACTTTAGGTTGTTGTTAATATAGATCGCCTTGCTGTAGGAATCGTTACGTTGGATAATTCGAGGAAGTATATCTGTTAAGACAATCTTATTAGTTTTCTCCTTTAGTCGCTCTAGTTAAGTCCCTGTACCTAGCCAGCAGTTCTTCCGATCTAGAATTTAAAACGTTATTAGTACCGACATGAATAACATACGTTGTGTCATCGGCGGTACCGTCTGTAAAATAATCAACACTATTAGTTATATCCTCCACCCTTGCACCAGGGTAGCAGTAACGGCGCCTACGACGAGGGTTTCTCCCACAGAATTCCTCGAGCTGCCCTCGAACAATGGAATCGCCAACGAGTCGTATTTCCGGTTTATCAGCATCTTCAAAACCTAAAACAGAAAACTTATTGCTTGTTATTACTGGTAGACAAGTCTTTCCTTTTCTCAATGGGCCTCCATTGCGCACTCGAACGAAGGGTTGGGAACTAGGGGAAAAGAGAGGGCTATTAGTACTATTTATATTATTAGTAGAAATTGAGGCAGGAGGGGTCGTAGCTGGAGTCTCAAGGGATTCTAATTTTGCCGTCAGGAGCATCACGCTTTCTTCAAGCCTCACCCTGGCCTCCCTCTCACGTTCTAACTCGTTCTTCAGGACTTCCATGCTTGAGCACCACCTGCAAACTAACTGTTCATTATTATTAGCCATTGTAAACGCGTAAGCGGCAAATTTCCTTTCACAGTGACTCCAAGTACTTGACAGGGGTGCCATGCTTTAAATTAGTTAAAAAAAAAAAAAAAAAAAAGTGCGTTTGGAAATTAATAAATTACAACGTAGCTCTACCCCGTGCTTATTGTGCCGTCACCTGCGAAAATCCGCAAAAATGTCCTTGAAACGCAGAAACAGGTTCTTGTAACACAATTTTATGCTAAATGAATATATAATTAAGCTACCGACGAAATATCTGTTAAAGAAAAAGTATTAAATGAAACTTATCTGACCGCTGTTCGACCGACTTAATTCCTTTTATCCCACGGTGAGTGACCCTTCGGGAGGTTAGGTAGTATGTGAAGGGAAAATGAACCTCAAGAAACCTCGTTTCTGATAATTTGAAAAAAAAAAAAGGGCAAACCAAGGGAATTTCAACCTTATGAAACCTTGTGTAGTAATAGATTCGGAAAACAAAGCACTAGCCTTGGTTTAGTCAAGTAATATAGTAATGAATAAAGTCAATAAATGAAATATATTCGTTAATGAATGATTAGTAACACGAAGTAATTTAGTTAAGAATGCACGAAACACTTTTTTTCTTAAAGACACTTGAACGATAACCACTTATTCAGTTGGTAACACTGGACACTCGATAAAACATCTGTATATATATATGGAAAACTGATGAGTGGGTAGTTGGGAGGTAACGAAAATGGTTCACTGAGTAGGTAGGTAGTTAATCTAACAATTATTAAATTCCTTTTATGTCAATAACTGGGTGGATGAAACCAATTGGTTGCTCACCAGAGTTATTCTCCACACTAGTATTTATATACTGTGTGAGAAGAGCGTGCTCGGTAATGGAGATACATTACCGCTCAACCAACCGAGGAAAAAACCAAGACAACGCTGGTGGAAAAAGCACAGCGAAGAGAACAAAAAGAGTACGAAAACGAACAACGGGGCGAGAGGGCGCACCAGCAAGTGCGCTCTCGACAATTACACAACCGGAGAAGGGAGACACTCCAATAACTAACAGTAAGTGACTAATTGAGTTTTTAACCCATCAATTTAATCACATTAAATTAAGCTGGGTCAGACAAGTTAGGCCTACATTGTGGCCTAAGACCCAGCATCAACTCATAGCTAAACAAAGGTGAAGGTAGATTGCCCTAACCTAACTTGGTGAGGAATCCTACTGTGGACCTCAATTTATCTGCCCGCTCTGGACCATTTCCGGAATCTCTAGGCTGACCCCTCTAGGCTAGACTTGATCTACTCTATAGTTAGACTGGAGATATAAGGGGTGGGTTAATTGTGGACCGATTCATACAGAGCATTTTTCGCATATATATAGGGTGTCCATAAATTATTCACCCCATTATAAGCCTTAATAAATTCGTTATTATAGGAGCTATCTTAAAAGGGTTTGCGGTAATTAATAACACAAGAAATTTTTTCTTTATTTCGCAGAACATCCACTAGGGGCACAATGGCGACAGAAGGAGAAAGCAATGTGCGCGCTGTGGATGTGGGAAACCAAATCTCCAATTACTGTACAGAGACGTTTTCGGGAGAAATATCAGAAAACTCCTCAGCTGCACCTCAGCTTGAGGATATGCAGCCCGTGTGTTCTTTCAGTAAGATGGGGGCACCGCCACACTGGGGATTAGAAGTGCGGAAGTTCCTCAATGAAAAGTTCCCTTCTCGTTGGATCGGGCGAGATGGCCCTATTCCATGGCCTCCTCGTTCCCGGATATCACGCCTCTGGATTTCTTTTTATGGGGCTACAACAAAGGACAGTGTGTATGCAAAGAAGGTTAATAACATCACAGAATTAAGACACCGGATTAGAGAGACATTAGTGTCCATCACGCAAGACATGCTTCTTAACCCTTTACTGCCCAAATTTATTAGGTCTTTAAAAAAAACAAGAACTAGGCAAGCATTGATCATATGGTCATTATAAAACAATATATCAACATTTTTTAAAATTTAAATACCCTGGGGTATTTAAATTAGAAGGGGACAAAATTGTCCCTTTGGGCACACAAAAGATTTTATGTCCACTAGGAGAAAAATACACGAATGCAAAATAAAATTTAATTCCATCAAACTACACTACTATATTTATGAATTTTTAGTTACATTTTATTTAGAAGCATTTATTTACCAACTAACAACTTGAAAACATTAAAATGAAACATTTTTCATAATTATACGGTAAAACTCGGTCTTTTCTCATTAGCTTTGATGAAAAGTTAGAAAACAATTTCGTTTTGCATCGATGCAGAGATGAACATTACATTTCATGCAAAACGTACCTATTTTCCCTTTACATCCAGGGAGTTTGCATGTACCTCGGCTAGCACTTACAGCGGGAAAATGGCTTACAGCATCTTTTCTTATGTCATCATCAGGTATAGGCTTTGTTGCATTGCCACGCTTCTTCTTTTTTTCAAACTCTGATTTCATGCTACTGCTTTCTAACAACATCCTTCCCACTCATCATGAGATTAGCTAATCTCATTTTAAATTCCCATAGTGAATTTTGCTTTCTCACACCTATTTCTAACAAATCACCTGCACGCCTATACAATAGCCAACTATTTACTACTACCATATCTAGAAGGTGGAATATGAGTCTGTGGTAGTACTTTTTAGAATGAAATGACATCCTGTAATGGATAAAAGCTGATCTTGAAGGTCAACACCCCCCATGTGCTCATTGTACACCTGAACAATGTTGGGAATTGGGACCACGACTAGTTCTTTTCTTTTTCTATCATACCTTTGGCATTTTCCTACAGGTTGCGATGTAACAAAAGTAGAAGTCAGACATACTGACCTACTGTCAAGCCATTTTACAGCAGTAACTGTTATATCATCACCATATTTAGTTTCCCATTCATCATAGCTCCCTCTACCCTTTGCTTCTAGTTGTTTGTCCGTTTTGAAGGTTAGGCATGGTAGTCTTCTGGACTGCACCGTCCCACAACACCAAATTCCCCTTGTTGCTAGATGTTGCATGAGATTCAAAGAATTAAACCAGTTATCGAAGTACAACTTATGATTTTTCAGAGGAGGTATTATTTCTGATAAATGAAGTACTGCATTGGCACTTGCACCAAGATCAGGCACATCGGGGTTGTTTACAGGCTCGATTTTATTAGAATAGGGGAAAAAATCGTAGACCATGCCTTTATGATCAGCTAAAACAAATATTTTATATCCCCATTTGTGGGGCTTCTTTGGAATATATTGTTTCATGCTTGATGTACCTTTGAATGGAACCATTTGCTCGTCTATGCACAAGTGTTCAGTCATAGGGATCTTTCTAAATTCAGCCCTGAGATGATCTACTAACGGCCTAACTTTTGAAATTTTGTCATTTTTATCTATATTAGCATTGTCTACCAAGTGCAAATTAGATTTAATTTCCTCCCACCTGTTTCTGCTGATAATACTGGCTACTGCATCACTGAGTGTCTGAACTCCAGTGAAGACATGTGTTGGAGATTTTGCTAATTGACATATACAAACAGCATCCTAACCATTGCTCAAATTCACTATGAGTAAGAGCAAGAGGTTTATTAGCATCTTTCTGAACAGCATATAAATTAGACTGCTCAACTATTTTATCAACCACTTCATCTGAAATGAATCTTCTAAAATACTGAACGGGCAACAACACTTCATCTTCACTGGGATTAGACTCAATAAAATTTGGTATATGTGGTGAATCGCTGTTGTCAGCATTTTGCTCCCATAAGATTCGCCTTGATTTCTTACGTTGAGGACGAGCAATTTCTATAACTTCTGCATCATTCACCTGCATCACAATAGGGGCTTCTACATCTTCCGTCTGTCCTTCAGTACTTTCTCCATTTTCTGTTTGATCTGAAACAGAGATTAGGTCAGATTTTATATTATTTTTGTAATAGGCCAATATATATGGCAACTAATGCATTGAGAAAATGAAGCAGCAAATGTTGTTGAATTATAGCTTCGATATTGCCAACAGCTGCAGAACTATTAGTATATATCTTTTCAATAACAGTCGAGAAGTTGAGCTACATAAATGCCAATTATATTTTACTTACTAAGTATATCGTTCATAGATGGCATGAAATCAGGATCAATTTCATTGTTCACATATTCATCTATGTCTTCAGTTTCACTAGAGCATAAAGTAACTCCTACAGTACAACTTGGTCTTGACCTTTCTTTTCCATAGAATACTGGCACAGGCAATGATCGAGAGTAAATGAGAACCAACTCTTTGTGATCGTTTATTTATTTATATAAAGTCAAACAATGACAACGGTCTTCTGAAAAAGGAATAAGCATAATAAGTAATCACTTGAATAAAACAAACATAAACAAACAAACATAATCATTGTCATCTATCTCCTCCCAAGTCTTTGATACTAGATGTGATATGAGGTAATTGCAGTATGGTAGTGCAAAGACTTATATTGTTTTATAAAGTGAATACAGTATAGTACTTTAATAGGAAAACATAGATACTAGTTTATTTAAGAGTAATATGAGAACATAAGGCTTTGCTATTACATCATGATGAATACGATACTGTAGAAACTAAAATATAAATACTTATGGAATTATACAGTACATTATATCCAATCAAACATATTACAATACAATTAGAGAGTTCAGCGAGAGATTGAATCATATATTAAAATAAGGGTTGTACAACGGTATTCCTGACAAAAGTAATAGTACAGTAATGAGGTTACAGCTGTATTGGGAACACAATATAAAGTTCTTAGTAAGTAAAGTGTAAAGTGTACTGTACTCTATCTCTCCCCCAAGTCTTTGAGCCAGCAATTTTATAAAGAAGATTATTAAGGATAATATGGCAAAAAAAAAAAAAAAATTTGTATGTTTACGGATAAAGACTAAACCTTATTTTGTCAGTGCCCTTAATTTAAAGCATACTTGATTGGTTACTCTTCTTGATTCATATGGTAGTCTTCATGCCAGGTAGGGGGGCGTCTGGTACGGTTCGAACGCCTTAGTGGAGTTGCAGTTTGGGGTGCCGTACCCATTGGCCTAGGGGGTGCAGGTGGTAGTATGTCGATGGGCGGCGTTGACATGTCTTCTTGGGTGGGGGGTGTGGTCTCTTCAGGGGTCGGGCGCCTGCGTTCAACGTGTGGGCTGGACCGTGTCGGACTACGGGGTGAAGCGGGTGTCTTTGGTCCTGGTGCTGACCTGGCAGGTGTAGGTGGTGCAGCAGGTGGGCTGTTGGTGGGCACCGCTAGGAAGTTCTTCAAATGTTGGTCTATGGTCATCTTTGGAGCAGGTGTGCTGAAGGGTTCATATTTTTTAAGGAATTTCCTGTTCCTTACAGTTACCCTCCCAGATCCATCGACCCTAACCACGTACTGGTCAAACTGCCTGACTTCGATGACCACACCTGTCTTGTCCCATTTACGGGCGTGTGGACCGACCTGGTTCTGGATGCGTATAAGGTCTCCGACTGCTAGTGGTGGGAGTCTCTTGGTGTGCTCTGACCAGCGTTCCGCTCCCCTCATGTGGCGGTTCCTCAGAGCTTCTTCTCGGGTGGCCAAGTTTTCACGCCACGTGTCGTGTGGTTTATATCGGCCGGGAAGGATTGGAATGAAGTCCCGGATAGGGCGGCCGAATACACACATTGCTGGGGAGTGTTTTGTATCTCTATCCGGCGTGTTTCTGTATTGAAGCATGGCCCGTTGAAAGTTTTCGGTGTTGAGGTCGCCGTTTGGTCCAGTGTTGTCGGTTATTAGGCGTTTCGTTGTCTTGACACCAACTTCTGCCCGACAGTTGCTGTGAGGGAAAGCCACTGATGAGAGTCGGTGGTGTACGCCCCAGTTTTTGAGGAACTGCCGTGTGGCTGCTGCGGTAAATTCAGGGCCCCCATCGGAAGCCAGTTCGTCGGGGATGCCGAAGGTGACGAAGGTCCGTCGGAGGCAGGCGATGAGTCCAGCAGCACCATCTGATGACCTCTCTACTATTGGCCAGTTAGAGTATCTGTCCACCACGACCAGGTAGTTTACTCCTTTGTAGTGGAAGTAGTCCGCGCAGACGCACTGGAAGGGGTATTCTGGTGATGTTGGTGGAGTGGGTGGAGCGCTGGGCTGGGTTGGTGCCATGCGGTTGCAGTGGTTGCAGCTAGCCCGTAGTGCTGTGATGGCTGGTGTGATGCCAGGCCAGAAAATGGAGTCTTCTGCTCTGGAGATCATGGATGAAGTACCTTGATGAGCTGAGTGGAGTGAAGCCAGTACTTCTTGCCTGAGGGCCGGCGGGATAACCGTGCGGTTCCTGTACATTACCACGCCGTCAACAGTGCGGAGGTCGTCGCGAAACTGGTGATATTCCCGCAGCTGTGCAGGGAGTGCATGGCGGGATTCAGGCATGCCGGACTCTATGACATTGGCTAAACTATTCATGACTTCATCGCTGGTCGTGGCGGTGCGTACTCGATCCCATGTCACTGATGCCAGGCTCAGCGAGTTGAGTGTTGATGCGGCTGCAGAAATGACGCAGGCTTCCATGCCATTACCATCTGTCAGTGATGTCCGTATGCCGGCTAGGAAGGTGGGGGGGGGGAAAGAACGCCGTTCCCTCGCATGGTTGATGGATGGCTGCTACGTCATCGGGGAGTGTCAGTGGTATGGGGTCGCCAGTGGGGTATCGTGACACCCCGTCAGCAGCTTTGTGTTTCGCGCCTGGTACGTGGATCATCCGGAAGCGGTACCTGAGGGTTTTTTCCTTCAAGTTTCTGAGGCGTGTATTAGATATGTCCTCTAGGGATCTGTCACCAAACACTTTGAGGAGAGGTTTGTGGTCCACTGCAATTATTAGGTCTTCGCATCCCAGCACGAAGTACCTCGCCTTGTCAAGGGCATCGGCGACAGCAAGTGCTTCTCCTTCTACTGGTGCATAGCGGGACTCAGCTGAGGTAGTGAATCTACTGCCGACCAATGTGACACGCCATCCAGTATGGCAGCAGAAGGGTTCGACTCGTGTACAGGTGCAGTGTTTCTGAAGTAGCCAGTAGCCGATGCCTGTTTTCGACCAGTCTGTGGCGAGGCATGTGGGCTTGGTTTTGTCAAAAATTTTAACACCCTCCTCTATTTCTGTGATGATGACATCCTTTGATTCTTCGAAGATGGTTTCCAATTCGTCATCCCACTTGAAAGGTGTTCCTGGCTTCAGAAGTAGGCGGAACGGCTGCATCCTCTTGGCCATGCTGAAGGCATACGACACCTGGTTGATGAGCCCGAACCATGATCGAACGTCGGTGATGTTCTTTGGAGATGGAAACTCTAGGATTGCTTTGAGGTATTTTTTACAGGGTCGGACACTGTCAGATGTGATCTCGAAGCCTGCAAATTCAACCTTGTCCTGACAGAACACAAACTTGTCGGGGTTCAGTGTGATTCCGTGTCTGCCGCAGGTGTCAAGCCACTGGGTGGCCTGGAAGAAGCTCTCCTCCACTGTGTCTGACCAGAGCAAGACGTCGTCAATGCACTTTGTATTGTTAGGGATGCTCGATACAATTTCGTCGTACCTTCTTGTGTAACCGTCACCAGATGCAATGTAACCCTGGGGAGCGGTTTTGTAACGGTAGCGACCCCAGGGCGTTATGAAGGTGGTCAAGTGGCGGTCTTCTTCACAGATTGGTACGCTGTGATATCCATTCCATGCATCAAACACTGTTTTCTTTTTGCCTTGCGGTACTGATCTGGCCTGGTGGAATGGCGATTGAGTGTGGTGTGTTTCGCGGGTGGCGTGAGCGTTGAGGGGTTGAAAGTCAACGGTACGCCTTGGTTTTCCGTTCTTTTTGGCGCACACCACCATTCTGTGACACCAGGTTACGGGCTCACCAACGGGTACTGGTTCAAGGACACCCAGTCTGACATCTTGGTCGAGGCCAGCCTTCACGTCCTCCTGCCAGTGGATTGGTACTGGGACGGGGGTGTGATGTGCGACTGGTTTGGCATTGGGGTCCACCATCAATTTCATTGGGGGGCCGTCCATCATGGGCAGCGCTTGGTGGTCACAAGTGTTGAAGGTGCTTGATTTGTAATAGTCCAGCAGGTATTCCTTGAGCTTTTGCTGGTTCGCCGCAACAGCGGGTAGCGGTAGCTCGATTGGAGGTGATGGAGGATGTTGGCGTCTTGGACAGTCACAGTTAGTTACAAGTCCGCTGTCACTGTGTGCTGGCACTGTTGTTACAGTATTGTGCTGGATCCAGTTGGACTTCCCCCACTGTAGGAAATCTTCCCGAGATAATGCCGAGTGAAACGCATGCCTCTCTGCTGATGAAGAACTTGTCAGAAGAATCTGTCACATATGTTACCTGTCTCGTTTCTACTTGTTGGCCCTGTTCATCCTTGCCAGTGAGGCGAAGTATGGCTGCGCCAAGGATTTTGATGCCCTTGTTGTTGGCGGCGTGCATCTTCATGGTCACAGGGATGAGGTCAGACTGGAGAAGCCCGAGGCGGTGGATAACCTTGATACCGGTGAGGCAGCTCTGACAGCCTGTGTCTGCCATGGCAGGCAGTACCACGGTTTTTGGGTGGGCATTGAGGGTTGCCCCAAGCGCCTCGTAGTCTTCGGGGAGAGTCCTGACTGTCAGGTTGATGTGTGGCTGTGGTTGTGAGTTCTCCTTGATCCCATGTCCGATAGTTCATTGTAAATGTGATGGTCGAGGGCGATTGCTCTTTTCTTATGTGGCTCGGAAGTGTTGCTTGTGGCGCAGAGAAGATCAAATACCGCACCTTCGCACTCATCAGCTTTATTAGGAGTGGCTGAAAGGCTCTTGTCCTTGTCTTTGCTCCTGCATACGGATTCCCAATGGCTGTCGCGCTTGCAAATTTTGCATTTGTGGTTGTACGCAGGGCAATCCTTCTTGCGTATGTGGACTGGGGCTCTTCTGCCGTGTCCTTTTTTACCACAATATGAACAGGGGGCATTTTTGTCTTGTGGGGGTATTTGCTTACTTCTCCTGTATGTGCTGCCTGCGGCCTCCACGGCATGGGAGTCCAGCAGTCGTGATGCTGAGCGCTTGCCTGCTTCCTTCGCCTCGACAAACTGAAAGACGTCTTCCAGGGTCATCTCCTGGTTACTGTTGCCGAGGAGTTCCAGTTGTATTTCCGGGTCAGCAATTCCGCGGGTAAGGACGTCGCGAAGGATGGGGTCAGTGTAATTTACGTTGTTGTTGCAGCTTGGGCATTCAACAAGAAATTTGCAGACTCCGGCCTGACCACGAAGACGGGCTCCAAAACTGCGCACAGTTTCGTCGCGGTCTTGTCGCATATTGTGTAGGGTAACCCTGGCTACCATGGTGTTCTCCTCTCGGACAGCTAGTTTCTTGATTGCAGCAAGGACTTCATCTTCGGTTTTGTTTGTTAGGCTTCCACCTGCGGATCTTGTCAAATCTTTGCGGAGTGAATCGTCGCAGCATTCAAGTAGTTGTACCACTTTGTCCCTACCAGTGATTTTTGTAGCTTCCGCATAATCTGTCCAACGCGACGTAAAATATGCCCAGTCTTCACTGGTACCTGCAGCCGAAATGGTTGGCCGTCTTACTTTCTCAACCTTTGCAGAGACTGTCGGGCTTGGGACATGGGTCGTGCAGTGGGCTGTTATAAGTGCGGCTACAATGGCTGGGTCCAGGTCTGCTGTGACATAGGTACAACCTGTGATAGGACATTCTACGGCAGGCATTGTGGATAGCGTTTGTTGAAGTTGCTTAATTAGGTTGGGGTGGTTGACAGTTGCTTGAATTTACCACGTATGTAGACTTATTTTATTATTTATTTAATTAATCAGTCATTTGTACCTAAGACCGTTGTCATAAATGAGAACCAACTCTTTGTGATCGTTTATTTATTTATATAAAGTCAAACAATGACAACGGTCTTCTGAAAAAGGAATAAGCATAATAAGTAATCACTTGAATAAAACATAAACATAAACATAATCATTGTCCTCTTGAGAGGTACCTAGAAAAGACATACAAATATATATTACTCGAAGTACAAATAAAATTACCATGTATATATGTAATCGATAGTGATTTTATTTATGCATCATAAGCTGTAGTCTTACTGTAAATTAACTGCTCGTTATAATCCATATAAAACACAAGAAATAGGAAAAATATAGGAAGAACACCTCCACCACTGGTTTGTTTACATCAAGGAGGCTGGCTGGTACAGCGATGACTCGCATGCCCAATAGGACAGTTTTGTCCTCCATCAATTATACGCCATAATACTAAATATTATAGTAATACATATATGCAGCTATTGCAAAGTTATTTATGTAATATATATTTATCTAAATTACATTATACAAATATAACTCTTACCTGGTTTAGCCTCCATTGTCATCGAAAGTGATGGTTGATGACTTGCTACGACATACATTCACCTTCTCTGAATTATATTTCTGTTTAAGGTTTAGTAAATCTATTGTTAGCAGAAATATAATTGAATCTAGTGTGATCAAGAATAATGTGGATTTGGTCCTTAATGTAAGCCCTGGGCTGTATAAATTAGACCCGTACATAATTAGAAAGTTAGCGTAGGGCCTATTGGTTTCTTGACCGCATTCTTTCCCCTTAACTGTTTGCTTTGGTTAAATATTATTTTAACTGTTAACATTATGTGTGCATTGTAATATTTCTTTCGTATATTATAATTGTGTGCTTGGTGGTTTATTAGACTTTTGATCAGGTTCGCTATTGGGAAAGTTTTTTCAGATTGTTTGTACTGTAGAAGTTTGGAATATTCTGTAAGATGTTGGCACCATTCCTTTTTTCATTAAATTCTTGCCACTTAATTGCCTGCTTTAATTAAATACTATTTCTTATAACTGTTATAATAATTTTTGTTCTCTGTACATGTTAATTGTCTAATTTCATCGATATAGTTTTTATATTCAATAATTTAGCTTCCTTCAGATTAAGTTATCTATTGAAAAAATCTTTAGAATGTTTTATAGTTTTTAAATTGAGTTGCCGACTGGGAATTTTTCACGTGTGTATTTAACTCATTTACTTTGTAAAATCTGCCTATTACTTGTTTTTCCCTGAAGATGTGAATATATCACGAAAGCGCTCGGATTTCGTGTTTCTTTTTCCTTTTCCCTGTGGTTGTTTGCTTATTAATAAGATCACGTGTTATTCTGTGATTTTACTGCATATATATATATATATATATTATATATATATATATATACAGGGTGGGCCGAAAGTCTGGATCCATAGGAAAATATTTATTTTAATACAGAAATTACAACAAATGGTAAATACTTAAAATGAATATCAACTTTAACTCGTAAATGCGTATCCGTGATACTGTACAGTAGTTCGTACTCCAGTATAAATACTCAAATACTTTTTTATTTCAGCCCAGAAATGGCTTCGAATCTAACAACAGAAGACCGGGTAGAACTTGTGCTCATGTACGCAAGACAGGGCGCTACACACAGAGAAGTTGCTACCGAATTCAATAGAAATCATCCTGATAAGCATCCAGTAACACATGCGACTGTTGGCAAGTTGTTTAAACGTTTCAAAGAAACAGGAAGTGTACATGATCGACGGCGTTCTGGTCGTCCAAAAACTGCAACTGATGAAAATACCTCTGCAATGGTATGTGAAACTTTAACGAATAGTCCAGTAAAGTCAACAAGATTATTATCAAATGAAACACGCATCTCGAGAACGTCAATTCGAAGAATTATTAAAAATCATAAATTCCATCCCTAAGTGTCTCGATGTCAGAGGCCGCCAATTTGAGCATTTGTAATAATTTGTTGTTTATACTGGAGTACGAACCACTGTACAGTATCACGGATACGCATTTACGAGTTAAAGTTGACATTCATTTTAAGTATTTACCATTTGTTGTAATTTATGTATTAAAATAAATATTTTCCTATGGATCCAGACTTTCGGCCCACCCTGTATATATGTGTGTATATGGGGCAATTATTGGGAATCTGAAAAAGGTGGGGGAGCGAACAAGCAAAGCCTTTGGTCGGAGGAAGGCAGGATCACGGTGGTCGTGTCGGAAGATGGAGGCTATGGTGGAGGCCAAGGTCTCGGCCACTGCAGTAGGAGAGGACACTGGGCTCCGTCTATCGTGAGGACAGGAGGAAGATGAGAAAAGGATTTCCCCGAAGTTTTCCGAATCTTGTTCCAGATTCAGGAGGAAAGGGTGCGAGAAGTGAGGGAGACTTAAGCTCGCCAAGAAAAACGGCGGACTTCACGGACCGTGCGACGGGCCTGAGCTCGCGCACGTTTAAAGGCTATTGAATTTGCTAGGGATGGATTGCGTTGAAGACGTCAAAAGGCCGACTTCTTAGCCTGAACAGCCAGAGTGCATGTCGGGGTCCACCATGGAACCGAAGGAGTAGAGGTGCGGGGAAGTGTAGATTTGGGAATGGAGGAAAAAGCGGCACAAATGATGTGATCGGTGAGGTAGGTGGAGGCAGCATCGACAGTCCAGAAGTTACTCAAAGCTGCAGACGTTTGACTTTCGGAGTAGAAAAAAAAGCCAGTCAGCTTTAGCGAGGGACCATCGGGTAGGAAGAGCGGAGGAGCCGGGAGTCCGGGACGTGAGGAGGAGGAGATGATCACTACCGTCAAGGTCTGGAGTGACAGACCAAGAGAAGTCAAGGAAAGCGGAAGGACAAGTAAGCGAAAGCTCTATGGAGGAAAACGTACGGGTCTGGAGGTGGAAAGCTGGGGGTTGGCCGGTGTTGAGAAGACAAACAGCAGTAGTTGAAAGAAGGGAGACCACACCACCACCCCGCTGATTGGTGACAGTATCACCCAACAGACGATGGCGCGCGTTGAAGTCTCCAAGGAGGAGGAAGGGGGGAGGAAGCTGCAGGAGGAGAATAGAAAGATCGTCAACAGAAAGATCCTGTGACGGGGGTAGATACAAAGAGCAAACAATATAAACGGTCTAGGAAAACCTGGGCCGCTACTGCCTGGAGAGGGGTGTTGAGAAGGGGAGTAAATGGCACGTCAGAACGGATGAAAACGGCTGTATGGAGGGGGCTGCATCAGGAGGGGGGGGGAGGACGAAAACCTTCGGAGGGGGCGCAAGGGGCGTACCCCAAGTTCGGCCTACTGAAGGCAGACGCACACTGGGTCAAAATCCTGAGTGAGGCGGAGTAAGTCCTCGGCAATTCCATTGTAGGATAGCTGCCATCAAGGGCGGAATACAGGGGGGGAGTGAGAGACGTAATCGGGCGAGATTTAGAGACATGATCAGAAAGACGAGCTGACGAAGCTGGGCGGCGGGTTGAAGAACGGGTGATTGAGGAACGGATGAAAGATGGAGGGGGTTTAGTTTTCGGGGGAGGGTCGGGGAATGCGAGAATGGGGGTAGGAAGCAGGGCGGGGTGAATTTAACTTCTGAGATGGGGGTGGAGGAGAATATGCCGGGGGCATCGAGGTCAAGGAGGGAGCGGGGTGGAGGAGAATATGCCGGGGGCATCGAGAGGTCAAGGAGGGAGCGGGGCGGAGGAGAAGGGGTATTCAAAGCGGGACGGGGTGAATCCGGTTTCCGGGGTGGATGGATGTCGGCTTGAATTTGAATTGTAGAGGCCGCATAACCACTATCAGGAATAGAGGAGGGAAGGGGCCGGTCGCGAAGGGAAAAAAGGGAACTTAGAGGAGCCGGCAAAACGAGAGGGATCACTGAAGACGGAAGGGATATGAGAGTATGAGGAAGAGGAAGCGAGAGGACGAGACGGGGGGGCTGAGCAAGGAAGCTTGGCAGAGGGACCCAAACGCCGGGGGCTGGTGATGGGTCGTTTAACGGAAGAGCGCGGAAGGGAAGAGAGACCAGGAGCGGTTTTCGGTATATATGCTGAGATGTTAGCAAAGGTTTCTGGAGGGTGAGTAAGCGGGTTAGTTGCTACTGAGGTGGAACAGATGGGAACAGTAGAATTGGAAGTTCTCGGGGGACGGGCTGGAGGAATAGTGAACACAGGGGGTGGAGACAAGAAGGTAGAGGACGGGATAAAGAGACGTGTGGATGAGGCCTGATCAGGCCTAGAATGATAGGGTGTGGAAGAGGACGATACAGAGGTGGTCGAAGTGCGGGGCGGACGGGAGGTATCCGGGCCAGAAAAGCGGTGTTTGGGCAAAGGTAAAGCCTGGGTATGTGAATCGGGACCTAACGCGGGCCCTCGCTTCCTGCAAACTAACCTTATCATATTCCAGGACTGACAGGACCTCACGCTCGAATAAGTACGTCGGACAGGTCGAGGCGGCGTGGTCTTCTCCGCACTTGGCGCAGCGGAGAAGGATTCGAAAAGGAGAAACCATGTGTTGGAGACGCGCAGTTGACAAGTACCACGGGAACTTCGGCATGTCTTACTGATGTGTCCGAACCTCTGGCAAGTAAAACATCGGCGTGGTCTGGGGTCATAACGGCGGACCGGAAATTGAAGATAACCGGCCCTAATTTTCTCAGTTAACTGGGAACGAGCAAAAGTCAGGATCAGTAATGGAGATGGAATCCTTGCCCCCATGAACCATACGGGGAGGGAGGGGGGAGCGGTAAACACGGGTCACCTTCTGAGAGGAGGGGCGGGTGAGATTCGATTCTGAGTATTCCGAATGCGGGGAGCATGTACTACACCCGTACGTGTGTTAAAGGTAGAGTGAGGGAGACAATCCAGGGTAACAGTAGCCAGGGTCGAGAGGGACAGAACCTTCTGTTGCTGGGCTCTGGAGTAGACTTTCATCACAAGAGAGCCATCATTCTGGGGCCACATCTGTCGGAGATCGGGACCTAACTTTACTTTACGCGAAGTAAAGGCATCGTAAACCTCAAAAACATCCCGCTGTGAGAAGGGGAGAGGCGAAAGAACCAAGGACAAGAAACCGAGGATGATCAGGGTCAGTCATCGGCTCCTGTGAAGGGGTCAAAGGACTTGCGGGAATAAGCCGTGCGAGAAGTCTTTGAACGAAGAGGACGCGACTGTTCTGCAGCCCGGGGGGGGGGGGGGGTCAACCCCATGAAGATGCGGTCTTCCAGTGGTAGAGGACTCGAGGGCCTGGTTGCCCACCACCCGAGTGCTAAGAGTAGTAGTAGTCCGAGAATTAGAAGCAGAGGTCGTAAGCCAAGGAGAAGCAGCCATAAACAAAAAGGAAGCGTCATCCCCCGCGCACATCCAGCCACCACCGACTCCAACAAGGAAAAGTCGAAACGTAGGCACACTTGGTCCCACCGCCAATAGATGTCACGGGGGGGGGGGGGGGGGGGATACACCCAAACCCAGTCCCCATGCCTAAAAGGCGGCCACTCTCATCCAACACGTGGTGAGACATGGCAGGGACAGGGCTTAGTTTAAGAGCGACAAGGTGAAGGACAACCACCTCCCTCACCCAAGATCCAAAGAAAGCATCAAGTTAAAGTCCAAAACAATGCCAAATACAAGGAGAATAAAAAGAAAGCCAGTAGTAGTTGGAAAAAGAAAGACATATGCAGGAGATCAGCCAGGTCCAATGGTCCACAAAGGCAGAGAGAGCCCTTACATCAAAGGAAGATGCATTCCCACATTGGCCATAGAGGGACACACCCTATAGCTCCAGACAAAGGAAAGGGATCGGAATCAAGAGTATAACTTCCAAACTTGTGAATGATACCAAAGTTAGAGGATGAAGAAAATCAACATCAGAACATTTGCAGATACAAGATAATATTAATAAATTACTAGTGGGCAGAAATTTGAGAAATTAACTTTAAATATAGATAAATGTAAAATGCTGCATATCAGTAGAAATAATGTTAAGGTATTTTATGCGCAACAAGACACTAATGAGTGTTACAGAAGAGAAAGATTTAGGTAGTCTTGTTGCTGACACACTTAAATTGAGTAAGTAATGTATCAAAGTGGTCCAAAAAGCAAATAGAATCTTTGGATTTATTGGTAGATCATTTGAATTTAAGTGAGAAAATAATACTAACATTATATAATTCCTTAGTACACCCCTACCTGGAATAGTGTGCTCTGTTCTGGTCTCCATATTTACAACAGGACAGACAGAATGGAGAGAGTGCAGCAACAGGCTACTAAGATGATTCCTAGACTTTGAAACAAATCATACGCTGCCCATTTAGAATGTTAAAGAACTTGTGGTAATGGTGTGAAATTAGTGGGTAGACATTTTAGTTCTAATGAAGCTAAACATTTTTTCTTCAATCGTATAGTTAATTTGTGGAATGGACTGCCAGCCAGTGTAGTTCAAAGTAATTCAATTGAATCCTTCAAAAAGAGACTAGATGCTTCTTCTCTTGCCTTAAACCCCCAGTTAGAAGCATTTGTTAGTACATAGAAGTAGTGTAGAATTTTCACTCAGATTCCATCCTCCATACTTTAACATTTTCACTATCTTTAAATAAATTTCTTTTCTTCCTTTCAACCTTTTGGCTTTGCTTTAAAACTGAGGTTCTTACATTTTTTAACCTTCCTTCTTAAACAGCCTCATAGAGACTAGCCAGTCTCCTTCGTAAATGTAAATAATTTGTGTATCGAATCAATCATGCAGAATGACAAGTTTAAATTTGCTGGTTTACTTTGTTCCAAACAAGGTTTGAACACAAAGGCAGCCCAATGTGGTTTGAACTACCATGTACAAATTTAATACAATATATACTAAATACACTATAATTTGTAACTAAAGTGGGGCCACTTATGATGGTGTGAATTGTGTGCAGAAAAGCAAAGGTAGAAAGTAAAACAATTTATCAGTTTTTATTTATTATGAACTATAGTTCAGTTTCATGATCCACACTATCACTACACTGGTTCTTATATCTTGCATTAATTTACGAGAATACAAAAATACAAAAACAATTTCCTAAAACCATTGTACAAATTCAAGGCACATTTAAATACTGTACCATATTGATTTCATAGCTCGCTTATTTCAGAAAATTGAACTTATAGTTAATTCTTAAAATTTAAGTGTAAAAATACTGGTTACTAAGGTTCTTAGTTTTAACACTAATTAAACTTACAAATGTTTGGATTGGCATACATTATTGGTGGCTACAGTTTTGAGAACTAAATACTAGATAGATCATGTTCAAATGAAAGGTATTTATTACAGTAATATTTTTTAAATAAACACTAAAATTACTCAACTTCAAAACTGTCAAAGGAGACTCGAACTGAAGTACTCGTATATAAACAAATTGGAATGAACATGTAGTGGAGAATGACACTACAATATCTGAATATAACCATAATTGTAAGAACATGAGTTATAAATTAAAAAAACTCCTTATTAAGAACTTAAAATATATTGCTAATACATAAACTAAATAGGTACCACTTTATAATGTATAATATTTGCATTTACAATTAGTATTCTTTAACAGTAATACATCAATAAAATTAAACTAATTTCAGTTTTGAAATAAGTCATGTAAAAAATGGAGAGAATATAAAAAGTGCTTTGAGAAATTGGGGGTCATCAGAAAAATAAAAAAAAGATTAATACAGAAAGGTTATAATAATGCCTATACAGGGTAATTAATTTGATTTTATTCAAGCTGCCCCTGAAGGAAGCTGTTATGGGTTACTGTGCTACTGTTTAAAAATACAATAGGACTAACCTGAGAATATGAGAGAGAAGTTGCTCAGGGTATAAATGAAAGTAAATGCTGAATAAATCATAGCAAAAAATTAGCTACCTATATAGGGCACAGGCCTACACAATTGTGAATAATGGAGCGTAATAAAAAAAAAAAGACAGATCGCTTCAAAAGTATCACAGTCAACTTTCATTTTAGATTGCCACAAAGTTAAATTAAAGTGAATTCATGACAAAAACTGAGTTCATTTCACTAATGGTTTCTCAACAATAGTTAATTGGGTTAATATCTGTATGACAACTATTATGCCATTATTAAACCTATGATATTTAGATTCAACAGTTGGCCTAGTGTATTAAACCCTCATTTCCTAACATACTAAAAAATAAAACTATTATTTAAATTAAGCTTATAAACCCATGTAGACAAGGTGGTTTAGATTTTAATTATAAATACCAAATAAAATCTGTGACAGAATTACAGTACATTAATTAAAAATAAGTAGACAGACCACCTAGTTATGATTACACAGGTACATATATTTATACAAGGTCTCTATGCATCACTTATTGGTCCCAAGCTGCAGTTATAAGTTTGTACAAAACACAATCATCATCATCCTCTCTATCTACTTAAAAATAAATCTAGCCAATTTTGAAGTCTTTTTCTAATCATAAGCTAATCAGAAAACTTCAAAATCAGTAATAGTTGTCAACAGTATTAGGTGATAAGTGATGCTAAAGCTACGGACAACTGTTGTGGCTGATAATATTGAAATTTCATGCGAGGGTTAAATCATAAAATTTGATATTTCTAATCTGATCTGCTGTAGGATGTCAAAGATCTAAGAAAATCTTTAGGATACAACAGTTCTTAACATTGAAGCTGAACTGACCACAAGCTCTAGACAAACAGTTAAAATGAGATTGAAAGAGTAATAAATATTATTAAATTAGCTACAGAACTAACCCACATACCAAAGGAGACCCTGTGATTGTCAGAATTTATGAATGTCAGCAGAAATAGAAATAAGTGGGAATTATCATATGGAAGACTCAATTAGGATCTTGCCCCCTGGTGGTGGGGGAGGGGGACTGGAAGGTTTTACGAGCCTAGGTGACCGAGGGAGAGTAGAAGTGCGTGGGGAGGCTGGGACTCTGGCAATATCTACAGTTGGAGGCCTTGGAGGAACAACAGGTTTGGATCTCCCAAGTGTCCCTGTAGGTGACATGGAGTAGATAGGAGCTCCTACTGCAGTTCTAGCAGGCACTGCAGGCCTGCCCTGAGAGGCAGGTACTGGAGGGAAATATTGTGCTGGTTGTGGCCTATACACATCTGCATTATCATGAAGTACTTTCTGAGAGTCTATGGCAACAGCTTGATTAGGATTAAAGGAAGAAAAACTGGGTGATCCAACAAAAGCTGAGGCTGGCATAAAATTTGGTGTATAACCACTTGATGCAATGGGAGGTGAAACTTTTGGTGCAGGTTCAGTGGAAGGTTGTGGGGAGGCCATTGGAGAAATTTTCAAAGACCGAGCAGCTTGCATTTTGGCTTCAATGCGTTTAGACATCTCTTCAAGATCAATATATTCATCTTTTCTTGCAGAAGGAGGGATGTCATCAGTAGCTGTACTTATAGTACTCAAAACTGAAGCTCTGCTTCTAGGATCAAGAGTAATTCCATTATTGACTGCCCCTTGCTCCTGAAGCATGTGGAGAGAAGCTAAACTCAGGGATCGTTTACTTCCATAACTTGAATCCAATTCCATTTCTCCCAAGTTGTGCAATGAGGCCAAACTTGCTGTTTTCAACTTTTTGTTGACAGAGGACCCTGATGGGTTGCTTGAAACACCATTTGGATCTGAAGAGACTCCCAGCTTGTTAATGGAAGCCATACTCACACTTTTCTTGACTTTAGCAAGCACCATATTTTTGAACTTGCTGTAAAGTGCCTCTTGTTTGCTGTCAATCTCATCAAGTTCTTCCTTTTCAAGTTGTGTTTTTACAAATGTTCTTTGCAAAAAGGCAAGAGGATCAACATATATGGCTTTTGGAGGAATGGTTCTGATAGGCTCTGGGGAAGGTGGGGCTTCAGGAACAGGTTCACATTCATCTTCATCAAACATAATAGGTTCAGGATTTTTAACTTGTGGAAGTACTACAGCTTTAGGTGGTGGTGGAGCTGGCCTTGTAGGTCTCCTTTGGAAATGTTTTTTCTTGCCAAAGATTGGGATGGTGTAGATGGATTTTTTCCTCCACATAATATCACAGTCAAAGAATTCACAACAGTCTTGTACAGGATCACTCAAGCAGAAATTCATACAAACACTGGGGTCTTTGGAGTCATCTTGGGGTGTAGTTGGGATAGTTTCTTCTTCTCTTGGAGGAGGAAGATTGATAGGACTCCAAGTGTGTCCAGTTTCATTCTGTTCAAAAACATTTACAGCCTGGTTTTCTTCAGATTTCTTTTTCCTCTTCCTCCTCCTCTTTGTATTGCAACAACAAAAGAAAGAACAACATGTGCAAGGGTTTTTCTTTGTTTCCATATACCATTTAAAAGAGCAAATGGCTGCAACAAAAGCAACTGCACCAACAATGATAACTGCGGCAATAACAATGTAATTGTAGAAGCTGCCCATTTTGTACATTTCTGCTGCTTCATGGCAATGTTTGATTTTGAGACCCTTAACTCTGGACTTTGCAAAGGAATAGTCAGAGCTGCACATGCATTCATGAAAAGCCAAGGTAGCATTGCTGCCATGCTTTTCATAGCAGATGGAAACTGGTCCCCTGAAAATAATAATGATACAAATAAATAGGGCCTCAACAAAGAAAAGGAAAAACTACATGAAAGCTAATTTATCTATTAGCTGTAGGGCTTGCCACATGGCTGAAATAACTTTGTCCATGTTATAACTACATGTATATATATTTATTACAAGGTATTTCTCACTGGAGAGGCAAACTACCAGATTCAAGATGGAAAATTCTGAACTTTCATTCAGTAATAAATTATATAAAACTAGCAAAAATACCCATCTATGAGTGGGATATTCTCTAAGCAAGTTAGAGTTTAACATTTACAATTAGCTCACAAATCACTAAAATTTTAAATGCAGCTTCACAGATTTCATTTGAAGCTCATGAAGCAGTTAAATTTCAAATAATTTTTTTTTTAATTTATTCACCAACTTCATTTTCAAATAAAACTATAGTCATGAAAATATTAAGCTTCATAAATCTTGACACAATGCAAAGCTCAAGATTTTCATAGCTACATTTTTTTCTTTAATTTTATAGTGGTGCTGGGGCCTTCAGGCCCAGTAATTGGTGAGGGGGGTGGAGGCTGGTCACGCATTTTCATTCATTACTCATCACCCCCACACAGTCAAAATTGGTTCAGAAACAGTTTTTTCTGCACACACACCCACATTTGCTAAATTATAGTAACAACTAGCAAAAATATCTATCCTATGTGTGGGATATTCTCTAAGCAAGTGCAGTGCTGGGGTCTTTCAAAACTGCAACAAATTTTCTTTATTATTATTATTATTATTATTATTATTATTATTGACAGCAATGTAAAGCTCAAGATTTTCATGGCTGTGTTCTTTTCTATAGTTTTATTACAGACCCAGTAATTGGGGGGCTGGTCTCACACATTTTTGTTCATTACCCCCATTCACCATATGAAGTTTGGTCAAAATTGGTTCAGAAATGTAAACATTTTCTGCGGACAGGTGGATAGACAGGCAGGTACATTTTTGGTGAATTATAGTAGTAATGAAATGTTCACTGGTTCATTACAAAAAGACTCAGGAGTGCTTTTGAAACAGAGGCCTAATGATGGTTTACATACCTACATTATGATAAACAAAGGTTACCAAATTTAGTATTATCTTTTTACTTCTGAAGCCTCAATATGTATATCACCTTAATTTATTTAAGAAAGTAACTGAAGTCAAAATGATTAAGTTGCAGGGTAGCTCTTCCAAAACCTATTGTCTTATATTTCTGAGAAAACAAAAGTTTTGTTATGACTACCTTAAATTTAAATAAATTTTCTTTGTCTATTACTGATAATTTTGAATAAAATTTAAACATCAAGTTTGGTTTCTCAGACACTATATGTTTTGAAATTTTAAAAGCTAAATGAAAATCATGTAGCTACTTGGGCAAACAACCCTAAAAATTTGTGTAAAATTAAAACAAAATATACAATGAACTGAAATGCAATGGCTAAATTTTTCTCAATAGAGAAAATACATAGTAGTAAAATTTTAAAAAATTATATAAAAATAGCTACAGAAAACTCTAGAAGTATATAGCATTATCCACCTTGAATCATTCATAAGCCTCAAGACTAAGCCATGTAACTAATTTAGTTAAAAAAAATCGAACATTTGTCATACTATGCATGAACCTCACTGATCACCAATACATTACTGATTTCATCAGTCAAGAACCTGATTTTAAAGTAACTACCAGCTAAAATTAAAACAATTTTGCCATTGATTATAACTAAACCATAGTACCATGTTATGCAAAAATAAAATATAGTACACATCCTTCAAAAATTTATTAAATTTCAGCACATCACTGGATTATTGGGTCTGGTCAGTCAGCCTAATTTTTATACTGCACAAAATTTTTGCATCTTATAACCTAACCAAATAAGTTTGAGAAGAAGTCAATAAATTACAATATGTTCCACACCTATTTATGTACCTTACATAGTTTTGTCTGTGGATGGTATATATATATATATATATATATTATATATATATATATATATATATATATATATTAGGGTGCCACTTATTTGGGTTTTTTTCATTTTTTGGGAATTTCTATCAGGACGGGCGCATTTCTGGTGTCATTCCGTCTAAAAACTGTGTGTAAAATATTTTTGAAATAAAATAATAATTAGAACTGCCTCAACGAGGTCAAAGTTTATACTTTGTCGAAAAGTACTCATGGCGTTTTTCTGTTATCATGTCAGTTTTCGTTTCGATAGCTGCTGTAGTTTCTGAGTTGAAAAATGATAACAGACAGACAGACAGACAGACGGTCAGAGTCGTTGGTTTAGTCTTCCACACTGGTGTACAGAAGACTAAAATGAGGTATTATACAGGGTGTAACACGAGTTTATCCAAATATTGATACAGGCGAAAGAACATGTTATTCTAAGTAGAAAATGGGTTGGGACGAGTTTTGCCAACACTAACAGTGTTTCATTCTCTTTTTCAGTGAGTTCTGAAACGACGTGATGGCTTCGGCAACAAGATCTAAAACAGCAGTCTATCTCCTGGGGACCGTGGACCACAGCATCACAGGAAGCATGCTGCCTACGGGAAAGCAGGCGCTTCAGTACTTTTTCCACCTTCACCTTGACGTCAAGAAGCCGATCAAGGAAGCAGCCGCTGAGACAGTGACCGCAGTCAAAGAATTCTGGGAGCGGTCCCGTATTCCTACGCAGAAAGACCAACGCGCAAGGGACAAGGTTCTCCGAATGTACGAGAAGTGGGGCTCTGAACAAGAACTCGAAATGGCGCACTGTGACCCAAATCAGGAACGAGGCCGAGTTCCTCTCATCCCTTGACCGCCTCTTCGACATCGCACACGAACAGGCGATGTCGATGATCACAATCGAAGAGGACAGGGAGTTCCTGACGGGACAAAGGGCCGAGGTGCGGCGCGGCCGCATCTCCTCCACACGTGACATGATGCTGCACACTGAGGAGGAGCGTGCGAGGAGACAGGAAGCGGAAAGGAGCCGCCGGCAAGATGATGAAGGGGCGAACAGAGAGAGCCGAGAAGAACTCGTCGAACTGGCATCGAGCTCCAGCTCAGGTGCAAGCAGCCCGACTCGGTCACCGACACGGCGTCGTCGCCGAGAAGAGGAGGAAGAGCTCTCTCTCTCCCGGGCCCATCCACGTCGAATGCAGAAGCATCTACGACCCCTTTACCACCCAAGCGATTCCGTGCGTCGAAAAAGATGATCACCCCTGATCTCTCCGCAGCGATGGATCGGACGAAACTTACCGACCGAGAAGGTTTTTTTGCTGTCGGCGGCTGCGAGGAGCTTGGGCCACGACCCTGAGGAGCTGGTCTTGAACCGCGAATCCTCCCGCCGCGACCGAGCAAAGTTCCGTGCTATGGCAGCAGCGGAAATGAAGGCAGCCTTCCATCCTACTGTGCCGCTGACCGTTCACTGGGACGGGAAAATCGTACCAGCGGCTGACGGAGGCCCTGCTGAAGATCGCCTTCCAGTTCTGGTGTCTGGGGAGAACGTCGACAAGCTTCTGGCTGTGCCCAGCATCCCCGACGGCACCGGCCGCGCCATGGCGGAAGCCGTCCTCTCTGCCCTCGAGGATTGGGACATCAAGGGACGGATCTGTGCCCTCTCTTTTGACACCACCGCCTCAAACACAGGACTCTCAGGAGGAGCTTGCTATATCATTGAGCAGAAACTCGAGAAGACAGTGCTTCATTTGGCTTGCCACCACCACATCCACGAACTGGTGTGCGAGAAGGCATTCACGGCGTGCCTCGGTCCCTCTACTGGTCCTGACATCCTCCTGTTCAAACGATTCGCCGCCCAGTGGGACTTCATCGATCAAACCAAAGCGAAGCCCTTCGAGGATGGAACCATGCCGCAGCACCTGAAGGACGCCCGCGACGACCTGCTGATCGAATTCAGCCGCCTCCTCGACGGTCAACATCCACGTGATGACTACAGGGAACTTCTGGAGCTCTCTGTAATTGTGCTGGGCGGTCCAAACAAGCGGGGTGCCCGGTTCGCTCGTCCCGGCGCCTTCCATCACGCGCGCTGGATGGCAAAAGTCATCTATGCCATCAAACTGTTCCTGTTCCGGGAACAGTTTCAGATGTCGTCAGGCGAAGCGGCTGGAATCCGGCGATTCACCATCTTCGCCGTGTCCATCTACGTGACGGCCTGGTACAAAGCGCCGCTCCCGGCAACGGCCACAGCCGCGGACCTCGCGCTGCTCAAGGCCCTCGTCTATTATCCGGACTCAGCGGTGGCCAAGGCGACGGCGACAGTCTTCGCCAGGCACCTATGGTACTTGAGCGAGCGCCTCGTCACCCTGGCCATCTTCGACGAGGGTATCAACTTGGCGACAAAGCGGGAGATGATTAAAGCGATGGAAGAAGAGGAAGGATCGGAGGATCCCCCGTGGCGTATCAATGTGGACCTGTCCACCGCCTCAATCGCCAACAATACATTGGCCAAGTTCACAACGACTACATCAAAGGAGTTCTTCAAGGTTCTGGACATCAGCACCGCCTTCCTGCTCAAGGATCCGGAGGAGTGGCGGATGGACCCAGCCTTCATCGCCGCATCCCGCCGAGTCCAGGCCCTTCAAGTTGTCAATGACTTCGCGGAGCGCGGGGTGGCGTTGATGCAGTCTTTCAACCTGGCCCTTACCAAGAGTGAAGACCAAAGGCAGTTCCTCTTACAAGTGGTCGAGAAGCACCGCTGTGACTTCCCAACCGCCCGCAAGTCCACCGTGACCTCTGCAAAGTAGGCAACAATGAGAGGGAGATGGGCGCCCATGATACCCCCCCCCCCTTGAGGGGCTAATACTCGAGTTGAGGGGGACCTAGAGTTGAAAGTATGAAGTCCAGTTATATGTTTTAGGTCAAGATTAGTAGCTTGAACAAACTAGAAGTGATATTTTATTTGCTAGAGGCATAGAACATCATGATCTAAAATTTCTACTTTTCGAGAAAATATACAAACTTTGACCGTATTGAGGCAGTTCTAAATATTGTTTTATTTCAAAAATATTTTACACACGATATTTTTTGACAAAATGGAACCAGAAACGCGCCCGTCCCGATAAAAATTCAAACTTTCGAAAATAAGTGTCACCCTAATATATATATATATATATATATTATATATATATATATATATATATATATATATATATATTAGGGTGGTCCTTGCTTAGGGGGTGAAATTTCAAGTTGAACATTTTTCAGCTCCCACCCGCGGAAATCGTTCGAATGGTCGAGAAAACTCTCTAGGTGATTTATTTTTTTTAATCGGACAACGTTTACCCCTCCCTCATTGAGCATTACCATTAAGCTAATTTTTTGACTTTCAAGTAAATGTTACATAATTTGTAATGTTTTTTTTTTTTCATTCTTTCCAGATTTTCAGTGGTTGGATAACTAATGTGTGTAAAACTGTAAATTCTAATGATTATAATTTAAACTGAATAGTGAATAACTCCTTCAACCTTTAAGTAGATAACCTGGATCATGGCAGCGAAGCTGCGCTACCTGATTGCCCCGCAGGAATCGATCGCCGGGTCGCAACTTCCTTCGCAAAAAGAGGTCTTGGCCCTGACAGTCTACAGGATCGACGTCCAGAAGAAGTCACTTCGAGAGGCCGCCAACCAGGTCGTCGAGCTCGTCACCGAGGTGTGGTCCAAGGCGCGAATCCCCCCCCGCCGGAAGGACCACATCGTCACCAAGATTGAGAAGCTCCACAAGGAGTTCAACGATGTGAAGAGGAACAAGGGGCGAGCTGGTGCTCAAGCGAAGCGGGAGGACGAGTTCAGCAAGCTGATGATGAACCTGTTCGACGTCGCTGCCGCTAACGCCATGGAGCTGCTCAAGAACGAGGAGGACAAGGCGTTCCTCCTCGCTCAGCGCGAACCCCGTCGGCGCGGCAAGCTGGGGTCCGTCGACTCGACGCTAGCCGCTGTCGATGCCCGCGCATCTCAACGCCAAGGGGAAGAAGACCGACGGAGGCAGCGAGCCGAGGAAGAAGCGACGACATCTACGGCCCGAGTGGAGCTCGAGTGGTCTTCGTCCTCTTCCAGTGGTGCCGCAAGTGCAGCGGAGAGCGACGACCATGAAGAAGGGAGCCCTCGGGCTCCGAAGCGCTCCAGGCGGGGCACGACGAACATCGTTTCGGCGGCTGTGGCGTCGTCGCTGGATCGCACGAAGGTGACCGACCGAGGAGCTGTCTACGTCCTGACAGAGGTTGCCCAGTCGCTTGGGCACGACGCCGCAGAGCTCAATATCAACCGCAGCTCCATCCGCCGACACCGGCGCAGGCACCGCTCCAGGCTCAACGTGGCGCTCAAGGAAGAGCTGAGGGCCGGCAATCTTGTCGTTCACTGGGACGGCAAGCTCATGCAGGACTTGACGAGCAAGGAGCAAGTCGATCGGCTTCCCATCTTGGTCTCCGGTAACGGCGCGGTGCAGCTCCTGGGCGTCCCGAAGCTGCCGAGTGGAACGGGCTCTGAGATGGCCAAGGCCGTCCTCAACGCGTTGGAGGAGTGGGAGCTCACTGAGCAAGTGAGTGGCTTGTCATTCGATACCACCGACTCGAACACCGGCCGGAACAACGGAGCGTGAGTCCTCATCGAGCAACACCTCGCGAAAGACTTGCTCTACTTCGCGTGCCGCCATCATGTGCTGGAGCTCCTCCTCGGTGCGGCGTTCACGGCTGTGATGGGCCCCACGTCCGGTCCTGACGTGACCCTCTTCAAGCGTTTTCAGGAGCGCTGGGATTTCCTGGACAGAAGCCAGTACGAGTCCGGCGCTGCGCACCCCGATGTCGCTCCTCTGCTCACCACTGTCGACAGAGTGGTTTGAGAAGGCGATAGTCGAGCGCAAGACCTGCGCGACGATTACCGTGAGCTGCTCGAGCTCACCCTCCTCTTCGTCGGTCACGTCCCCCCGCGAGGAGTGCGTTTCCGAGCTCCCGGGCCGATTCACCACGCCCGCTGGATGGCGAAGGCAATCTACGCCTTGAAGGTCTGGATGTTCCGACAGCAGTTCAAACTCACGGCGAGGGAGGAGAGTGGCCTCTGGAGCATCTGCATCTTCGTCTGTCGGGTCTACGCCAAGGCGTGGACGGAGGCTCCGATCGCCGCAACTGCCCCCCGAAATGACTTCGCCCTCCTCAAGGACCTGCTGGCCTACTCTGACATCAACCCTGCGGTGGCCAAGGCGGCGCTGACCAAGTTCCAGAACCACCTCTGGTACCTGTTGGAGGAGCTGGTGGCGCTGGCGCTGTTCGATCCGGGGATCGCCGTCGATCAGAAGAGGAAGATCATCGCCTCTCTCCACGACTGGGTCGGTGAGGAGTCCCCGGCGAAGCGGCCCACGCTGCCAAACCGAGTACTCGCCGGGCTTCAGTTGGAAGACCTGGCGTCGTCCAACACACGAGGTTTCTTCGAGAAACTTCGACTGGAGGACGGCTTCCTCGAGGTCGACCCAGAGACCTGGCCGAAGCAGGAAGACTTCAAGACAGCGGCGGCACGTGTGGGAGGGCTCGCCGTAATCAACGACCATGCCGAGCGAGGAGTTGCCCTCGTCCAAGAGTACAACCGGACACTGACCCACGACGAGGAACAACTCCAGTTCCTCCTGCAAGTCGTCGCTCGCCACCGCTGCCAGTTTCCGGACTCTCGGAAGCGAACCCTACAGACCCAGGATCGCTAACTGGGCAACAACTCCGGGGGTAAAAGTTCAAGGTCGATGAGGGAGGGGTAAACGTTGTCCGATTTAATAAAAAATTCAACTAGAGAGTTTTCGCAACCATTCGAATGATTTCCGGGAGTGGGAGCTGAAACTTCCCAACTTTGAATTTTAAGGACCACCCTAATATATATATATATATATATATATATATATATATATACTTACCTTTACAAGGTGTGTACAAATCTTGTATGAAAAATTATCACTTATGACGACTTTTGCTATAAATGTTTTATGACTTTTGCTTTATATATGTATCTTTTTAAATACCCTCTGGTGGGTATTTAAAAAGACATTATTAATCCACTGGGAACAATTTTGGTAGTCAGTCCTCACTTTATGAATTAACCTAATTAACACCATTCCCCACAAATACAAATGGCTTTTGCTGGTATGAATGCTATGAATGCGTGCCAAAATACTCCAAACTCTTCCTTCAAGTCCAAGATCATCTAGAACTACTGGCTCCAGCCCTATGAAGACCCCAGCTAAGACTCCACAAGGGAGTCCTTCAAAATCTTCAGTTGGAGAAGAGACACTGATGTCTCCCTCCAGTAATCTCCCCCTCCTTCACTCTCAAGACCATTCCAGTTAGATGTTTGCTTCCCAATAAACTTCTACGTACATATTATTTGACATCTTTTAATGTACATTTATATGCATATGATGTCCGTGTTTTCTGTGCCATTTTTACGAATATTTCCATAGTGGGGGGTGACTAGAATGAATTAATAAATTATGACAGTTTCTATGGAATTCTTGATTTTGATATATAAATTTTTAATAAACAAACTATTTTCAGGACCAATTAATTTGTTAAAGCAAGGACTGACTATACATTTATTTATTAATATATCATATTTTTTATTATTTCATGTTTGCTAACAAATACTAGAATGCAGCAAAAACAAAAAAACAAAATTTATGATTACTTTTTTGACCTTTCAATTTTTTGCTTTTTGTGATTTTATGACCTTGTAGACACCCTGCTTTAGAATGTAATAAGATTAAGGCATGCTGAATTATTTACCACTTTCAATAATGCTTAAGAGTACCGTAATGAATTGCAAATAGCACTGCAACATAAATAAGACAACCTCACAAATCAAGACAAACTCTCATTACTAACCCTCAGCAATTCTGCATATTTGCAAACAATAGTGACAATGCTGACAATTTTACAGATGTCAGACTTGCATTTTACCTTCATGTTTAACATCACCTTTTATAGTAGACTTTCACTTCTCAATTCAAGAAGCTCCTATTTTGGGCAATTATGCATCATCACTCTTTAATTCAATTTGCATTTCACTCAGATGCAATCATTATAAGTTTTTCATTGTATGATCAAACAACTGATACTTCTGAGAGAGAAATACATTTCTGCTAAAGATGACTGTAGGTCAGCAACTGTAGAATCCTTTCACCCAAAAAAAATCCTGTCTATTCTTACTAAGTAACCTGAAGCCTTAAAAGTGACAAGGTACAGGGGGTCCTCATTATCCGAGTCCCAGCATTAACATGGTGAAGTAACTGTAGAACCACAGGGATAAATTCCCAGCACTTTAGAGGTTTCCGCAGATAATGTACATGGAATGCAAAAGCGCAACAAAAAACTGTTTAAATTTCCCTTGGATTCGCTGTCTCACTCACTTTCCCCTACCTCCAACACTCCACCACCACCATGCTCCACCCACAACCCCACACACATTCAGTCTCTCACTAACTGTTGCCAGTGCTGAACCCACCCACAGTTTTCTAGTGTTTTCATTCTGATTTCGTTGATTTTTTGCACTATTGTTGCAGCCATGACTTCAAAGCATATTGCTAATGGTGAAGCAGCTACTGGCCCTAAAAGAAACCATACCAGCTATGGGTTGGATGTGAAATTAGATGTCATTAAGCGCAAGAAAAATGGTGAATGTGATAGACATTGCGCATGGTCTTAACATCCCCAAAACTACCATTCATACCATACTTAAGAATGTGTATTTTACAAATGTTTAGCCATAATTTGAGTGTCATTTATTGTGTTAAGGTCCCAATTAAACCTTATTCTCATTATTTCTTATGGGTTTTAGGTCCCCACTTAAAGTGGTGATTTCTTGGTCCCCATCATCCTCGGATAATGAGGACCCCCTGTACTTCAATTTCAACCAATGCTATTTAAAGTACAAAATAATAATAAGAATAGTGAAAATGTTCAAGTTCATGTTTCCAGTTCACCTCTCCAGGGTAGAGTTCAAAGACCCAATTTTAGAAGATTGGCAGAAACCAGGGGGTGGGAACCAGCATCAGTACCAAATACCAGTAACCACTTGTTTAAAGTTTCAAATACCAGTAACTCAAAAGCAGCTGGTATACCACATAATCTGGTATTTTGTTGGCATTTCATTTACAACACCAACCACATGCTGATCCTTTTCAAGTAACCTTCCTCAAGTTCTTTGATGCTCTAGGCCTGTGGTGCTCAAACCCTGGCACATTGTGATGGCACATGGACACTCATCAAGGCAAATAAAAAATCAATGGTTATAATGTGGCACCAGCCTGAATTCAGAATGCCCTCACATAAGCAAAAAATTTGAGAATTTTCAGAGTGGTAATTGGCGACTCTTCTAAGACAATCTTATTGCACAAGCACTCCAGGCAAAGTTCAGTTACTGAATCATCATTCATGTGTTAAATGAACCATATTTGACAAATTGGCTGGAGGGAAGCAAGTACACAAGGCTTTGTAATGTAGGTAGCATAAAGAAAATATAAAATCTAGTTATGAAGTACACAAGACATTTATTGCTTTACTAATAATGCAATTTATTTGTACAATATAAAAAAGTATACTAATTTAGACCTATTTGACAGTCATAGTGGCACATTACATTTTGCAAAAACAGCATATGATTGCCATAAGTTTGAGCACCACTGCTGTAGACCCTATAAGAACTATTCTATCTATTTTTATTGCTGAATTTATAAAAACAAATCCTTTAGTAGCTGCTGCTCAAGGAGTTCTGCCCTTCTTCCAACTCATCAGTTTGGATTGGCTCTTTTCATCTATGCACTTCATTCTCAATGATTTGAAGTCATCCCTGTCAGAAACCTCCTTTAATAACATTTTATTTTTGAAGGCTATTTTTTCTAATTTTAAAGATTCAAACTTTTTTTTTTTTTTTTTACAAGTGATAAAGAGGGTTATAAATTTCACTTAGATACCACATACATACATAAGAAATAGCTAGTATTTCATTTTCACAATATTAAAGATAGATTCTAGTAATCAGAAGGTTAAAAAATTTCTTTAGTTATGCATTTATAAAAATATTTCATTTTTGTAATATTAAAATTAGATTGTAGATGTATAAAGGGTTTGTAGGCCCTAAACTTAGCCAATACCACGACTAGTAACCCAGGGCTCGAATTGAGCTGGGGGATGGCATCCCCATTGTTAAAATCAAATAACCATCCTCCTTGTTATCTAAAAATATGCTTTAACAAGCTAATTCTGACTAAAGCACAAAAATAAAAATATATCCCCCTATTACATGTTTTGGTTTATTGAAAGTAATATATTTAAGTATTTATGTGATTTACTGGTTTAAAATAAATATTCTATGGTCACTAGGGTGGTCCACTCTTATAGGGGTGGAATTTTTTTTTGTGATTTGTTTTTATTGCTGGGTTGTAACTTATGAGGATAGATGAGAAAACACCTCTGGGAAAGTTTTATTTGAATCAGTTAATTTGTAGGGGTAGCACATGACACGAAGTTTTGGTATAATCTGAAAATCACAGCAAAGTTAATCTTGGTGACAGTACATGACTATTAGGGTAACTAACAATTCCCTCTGCACCTCATTTGATCTTTGTTTTCTCACCCAGTTGCCAGGCTGACTTCAGTGGTTGAGGAAACTGCTTCCTGTAGTTAGCAACAACTTGCAGGAGATACCGCAGTTGTTCCTCATTCCTGGTGTGGCAGCCATTGTATTCATTAATGAGAGCAACCTGCATGATCGTTCACGACAGAGAGGTTTGCCACTGATTTCTTCGCTATTTGGTGA
This sequence comes from Bathynomus jamesi, assembly GCA_023014485.1. Taxonomy (NCBI): domain Eukaryota; kingdom Metazoa; phylum Arthropoda; class Malacostraca; order Isopoda; family Cirolanidae; genus Bathynomus; species Bathynomus jamesi. The sequence goes on along the minus strand of JAJOZX010002704.1, from coordinate 572,203 downwards.
TCAGGATCACTGTCCCAATCCCGCACCTCCTTCCTCAGGTATCCCACACCTGACCCCAGAGAAAACAGCAGTCTTTTTGAGTTTGCTGTTGCTAGTGACTCGATTGAAGCCCCCTCAGCAACACCTTTCCTTCTCTTCTGGCAATCAGGCTTTCCTTCAACTTCCTCCATCGCCTTCACCATTGCTGTTTTAGTCTCTTCAGACACCTCAGGATCAAAAATCGCGAGGCCCACCATCTCCTCCGAAAGATACCAAAGATGACCGCTGAGTTTTTTTAATGCCACTTCCGAAATTTTGGGGTCATGGTATTCCCGAAGACTCTGCAGAAGACTGAGGTCGCTGCGAGGCACAGCAGCAGCTATTGGCGCTGTCATCCATGCCTGCAGGTAGATGGAAACAGCGAAGACACTGACATCCTTAAGACACTTTTGCTCTCGTGGAGTGAGGGCTGGGATTTGTCCCCTGAACAGCCACATCTTCAATGAATAGATCACCTTAGATAACCATCTGGCTTGGTGCATGGGGCCAGGTCGCTTGAAGGTGTAGTTGTCAATGCTCCCTCCCAAGAAAATGATGGACAAATCGAGGAATTCCTGATAGTCATCTCAAAAGGATTTTGAGGAGTGTTTTTCCTCAGCAAAGCGGAGAATCCAATCTCTAATGGGGGCCAAGAGTCGATGCACCTCTTCATCATCCCATACGGTGCCGTATGTTCCTGTGTCGATGAAGGTCCATTTGCTCTGAAACCTGCTGAACAATGGAACATCAGGTCCACTCATTGGGCCATAGCAAGCAGTGAAAACTCCACCGATCATCACTTCCATGATGTGATGACGGCAGGCAAAATGGAGGTCTTTCTTCAACTTCTGCTCCAACAACACACACGCTCCATTCAAACAACCAGCATTGGAGGCAGTGGTGTCGAAACACATCCCCACGACAGATTCTTCGAGGCCCCAATCAGTCAATAATTCAAAAACTGCACTGGCTTGGTGTTCTCCTGATCCAGTTGGTATTTTGGGGACTCCAAGGAGCTGAGATTGACCCAAAAAGGAGGAAATGAGCACAGGCAGTCGATCCACATGCGCATGGTCTCTGGTGTTGAGGAGGTCTGGAATAAGTTTTCCATCCCAGTGGATGATTGCAGGACCGGACTGAAAGGAAGCTTTTAGGCTACTGCAGATCATGATCCGATGTTGTTCTCTCTGCCGTTTGATGGAGGTCCGGGTGATGTTAAAATTCATTGGGCTGTGGCCAAGGCTCAATGTAGTCTCTGCTATTATGTAGGTCATGACTCCAGATTCCTGGGATCTTGGGAGCATTGCTCCAGTAAATTTGACCATGAGAAAAAGTAAATTTGGGTTTGGGTTTTGTTCATCCGCTAGATGTTATGCAATTTTTTTGCGTATACGTTCTTGTACAAACCAATTTTTTTAAATTATAAATTTAGTTATTTTAAGTTTAGTTGGTAATTCCATATTTAACAATTATTTTTATTTTTTGTTAAGCTTCAATGTTTTGATAATTAAAATTTTATTAAAACGTATATTTTTTTAATATAAAATTATCAGGATTGGACTATGTTCCATTGATCTCAGCCAGGTTTGATAAATTGGCCAGATAATTACTTGTGCGGTTTTAAGTAATCCACCATGACTCTAGAATTGAAAAGTTTAGTTAAGTTTAAACTTACTTTTACTTACTTTAACTTACCTACTTTTACTTACTCTTCCTTACTTTTACTAAGTTTAAAGCACTTACTTTTACTTACTTTCATTGTACTATATTTACTTACTTTTACTCACTTTTACCATACTATATTTACTAACTTTTACTTATTTTGTATTTTTTCAGGTAGTCAATAATCAATAATGGATCCTAATATTGATGAAGTTGGAGAGAAAAGTGAGGGTGTTAAAAGGGGTTACTTTTGTGGTCAATGCAAGAACAAATATTCAAAGAAGCAAAACTGGGAGGAACATTTTAATTCCAAAAAAATATTTGTTACAATACAAGAGGTCCCAGAGTTTGGGCCCACAGCTTAGATATTGCAGTAAAGAAATACCAGGATGAAGTGCAGCAAAGAGATACGGCAAAGCAGTCATTTAGTTTGTTCACAAAATGTGCTAGTGCTAGACCTCAGAAAAATGAACCAACTTCATCAACTGCTAATCTAGAAAATGAAACTTTTTCACTAGATGTTTCACAGACTGAAGAAAGTGCTTCTCCTCCACCTAAGAAACAAAAGGTAAGTGAGGAATCTGCACATCAGACTAACAAAACTGCTTTAGAGGAATTTGAAAATTCCCAAATCCAGAAGACATTGAATGCAATTTTGCGCCTAACAAAAGAAACTCACCAAGCTGTTGTGGTTAATAAAGAGAAGAGTCAAAATATGCCTTCAAGTTCAAGTGTTGCATCCAAATCTAATAAAGCAAAAACCAACAAATTTGACATTTCCATAGCCCATTTAAGCAAGTGTAAATCAATACAAGAAATCCTTAACAATGATTTGATCAAATCTACATTCAAATTGGTGGAAAAGAAGGATCTAGGGCATGCTGATGATTCATTTTCAGTACCAAGTGATATAATGGAAAACATTGCAAATAGTGACACTAATATGCCTGATGTAGATATAGCTGTTGAGGATGAAGATGATGATAATCAAGATGATATTGATGATGCTTCTGATGATAAAATGTTTACATTATATTGCATAGCTTGCACAGACCCCAAAGCATATGCTTCAGACAAACATTCTAACATAAAAGGTTACTTGACTTACTTCAATGTTAAAGATTTAACCTATGTATGCAAACAAGGAGAAAATCGAGAGAGATGGTTTAGAAATCTGAAAACCCACCTGAAGAGACATTTAATTAAACTTCAGCATCATCAAAGAGCTGCTGTTTATGAAGTGATGAAAACATCTTCTTGGAACACTACTAAACGCATAGAAGACTTATGTGGCAACATCTTATACTACAATGAAAACAAACACTGCATGGGCTCTATATCCAGTACTTCTAGCTGTATTACATAGGTCAGGTTGTGAGGTTGGAAATTTGAATCATAGCACACATGCGTGCGAGACAATTTGTGAGCTATTAGATAATCAACTTAAAGAACAAACTGTAAAGTGGTTCTTAGAACAAACTTCAGTAACAATAACAGCTGACATTGGAACAATTTTGGGATTAAGCATGCTAGTTGTATTAGTTATGAGTGAAGAAGATAAGACTGTAAAACTTGCTGGGATAAATTTAGTACGCAGCAAATCAGGAGTTTATTTGGCCAATGAAATTTTTGATGTGTTGAAGTCTCCTAATCACTTGAAACTATCTGAAGAAGCAATTAAATCCAAGGTATCTGGAATGGTTGGAGATGGGGCTTTTTGTAAGGACAACGAGCCATTTAAAAACAAAATGAAAAAGTTGTTTGGAGAAAATTTCAAATTTCGATGGGACTTAATGCATCTTGTGAACAGAGCCCACGTTGATGCATTGAAGAAAATTTGTAAACTAAGTGAGCTTTTAGACTTTATTCAGAATCACTCTTCAAATCTGAGATCAGGCCTTGACTATACCAATATGGTTCTTGACAATATCATTGGTTTTAAGAGACCAAAACTCAAATCTGATACTCGCATGGTTAATTACGAATTTGATCAATTTGACAGATTTGTGGAAAATTGTGTTTTTTTTATCATCCACAAGAGAAAGAAATTAGTGCCAAGTTCTATGTATTGATTTCCTATGTAACAAAGATTATGTTGCAAGTAGCTCAAAAAACCACAGTTAGTGCAGAATTTGTAGAAAATATATTTTATAAAGGAGGGAAAACTGTTATGTTAAGAGTGATGGAAATTTCCAAATTAGCTAATAGAGGAAATGCAAATGATGTAGTTTCTGAATTTAAGCACGATACCACAGGGCAGCAAAAGGAACTAACAGCTGAGGATTACATCCTAAATGAAGTTTACAAATACATCAACAAACGTTCTGATTACTACCAGGTTGCTGAAGTTGCTAGACCATCCAGAACCAGATCTGAAAGTAGTTTTACAAAAGACTCGGTGATAAATTGGCTGACAGAATATAGAACAGCTGTGGAAAGGAATCACAGAGATTAAAGCATTTTGATAAAGATGGATCAACTGCCTGGAGTGAAGCACCAGCTGAAGGGACATTCTCCATTCTTGGTTACATTGTTGAATACAAAGGATCCATTAAGCCATCTCATTTGACTAAGCTGTGCAGAATTGTGAAGGAGGGTCCAGCTCCAGGCACTAGATCTGCTGTAATGATCACACAGAAAGCCATTGATCAGTGGCCAAGCATACATGGCGGTAAATTCACAACAAATGCCTACATGCAAGGTCTAACATCGTCCACTGCTGCTGCTGCAATGAATAAATAAACTTAAGGTGAGTTATAAACTGTACATTATTGTATTATTATGTTTAGCTAAAACAATTTGTAATTGGTATGTCGTCAATTCAAGAGTTTACTATCATTAACCTATCTAGTGGTGTAAGGGGAAAAAAAGTAAATTCAGAGCTGTGCTCCAGTAAATTTTTTCAAATCTGGAGTCATGCAAAAGGTGATAAATCCAAAAAAATCACATGTTCTCATGTAAAAAGAAAAACTAAACTATTCATATAAATCATCATAAGATTGAGAATAATGTCCTTTTGACATAAATGCAGGATGCATCTTCCTGCTCAGTACTTTAGTAAGGATACATCTGTGACAAATTTTGAACCCGCACATGGTATGGGAAGCCTCTGTCACTAATTTCACACTCCTCTCAACACAGAGTGAGAAGGCAAGTCTGGAATGTCTGGCTTAGTGTTTGTGTCCATGAATGACTGGATTTCTTCATCAGATAGGTGCTGTATGGTAGGTCATTCCATGATATCAGGGTCAGTGAGGTCAATGAGCTCATGTCAGTGATTTGCATTCTAATTCACCTGGGGAATTTTCTTTCCTGCTTCCTAGTTGCTCTCCATTCTATAAATGAAAATGAAAATATAAATGAAAAATAGTAGGGTAATTCCAGGACAAATAGACAAATGAAAGTGCCAAATGTACACTCCACCATCTCCAAAATTCATGAAACTTGGTGTGAGGGTTGGTTTAGGTCCAAATTACAAAAATCTGAATTTTTTTTTTTAAATTGGTCAAGTTCGTCAAATTTTATGGCTTGACCAAATTTTGGCCAAATGAAAAAACCAACAATTTTCAAACAAATATCTCAGCTGCTAATTGCGGTAGCGTAATAAGTCTTAAATTATAAAATATGTAAAATTAACTGTAGTTTCTAAATATGTATAATTTTTTTAGGGTAACAAAAATAAAATGATTTTTTGGAAAAAATGTTTTTTTTTTGCAATTTGGCAGCGAAGATATCATTTTTCAAAAAAAAAAAAAAGACCAAGAATAAAAAATGTTTATTTGATGTATGTACACCATAATAAGTAATAACTAATCAGCTTATAGTTTATTATGAGGCTCAAAACTGAGTTTGAAATTAAGTAATAAATTTTTTTTTCAGACGACGAAGATTTATTACAGACTTGTTAGTCCAAAAAAAGACAATTTTCAATTCATATAAAAAATACATGTAGATAAACCAAAGGAGAAAAAATCTTAAAATATATGTACAATGTACATACATAACCTCTCTTATATTTAGGGACAGAATATATTGACAATAATAATGTTTAATTTATAAAGCGCTTATCAGAGTATAAAATTCTCTTCCTAATACTACACGTACACAAGTCTGAGAATGAATTGAGAGAATTCTCATCCAGTGAATCCAAATTTTAGACACTAATATAATAAGAAAAAAGAATTTGAAAAGATTTTTATAACTATTAAGTAGATACACAAATCTTAGATAAAAATTTTAGAAATATTATATAGACAACCTTAAATAGTATACATTCGATAGAATTTATTTTATCTTCTTTGAAAAGTTATTTAATTCTTGAAGCGGAAAAATGTATTGTATTCTTGTTCCTCCTCGTAAACTTGCTTCAATACTCCCAAATATATTTTCTGTTGGAACGTGACAATCATCATCTTGCGCAGGAAAAATGTATGAGGGACATACGCCCGAAGGATGGAGAAATTTTATCAGAAAATCATCATATTCACAGTCAAAGGACTGGACTAATCCGAGCCATAGTTTATTTTCATACATACAACCCACAAAAGAGCCTGTTTCAATTTCGCGTTGAGAGACAGTATTATGTTCTTGATCCGAAGCAGAAACTCTAATGAGCTCTCTTATTTCGACTGACTGTGCACTCAGAGTGGATAAACCTTCAACGAATTCTTGGAAATTGGGATGAAGCGATGTAATTGTTGAGTACCTTTGATAGAAGTAATAGGTTCACTCAGACGTTTTTGCAAAGAAAGCTCTACATCTACAACTTCTGCCTCAGAGACGTAAAAAAAAGTCAATAGTGGTTAGGAATTCTTGAGAGCAGAAATTGTAGAAGTCCTCAGCTGTTAAGATTTGATGGTCGAGAGGCCGTCATAAGCTTTCTCTGGAGACTGCTCTTTTTACCATTCCGCCAATACCGTCGCAGGCATTCTTCTAGTGGGATGTCACGAAAAAATTCCACTCAGCATGAATTTTGAAGTCTTCGAAATGATGGCATAAATTTAGAAAATTTGTTTTATTCTTATACTGAGCCGCGCATCCATCTGTGAAATAATGAATTTTAGTTAGGTTTGAATTTTGTTGTTGGATGCACAAGATTAATTTTTTGAGAAAACTATGAACCAGAATTGTATCATGCCTGCGACAGTTTGAAACGAAGCAGTAACTTTTGCAAATTAGTTTTCCTGCATTGTTTTTGGAATAATAAACGAATGGGTGCACTGTACATTGTGAGTTCTCCCAATGAAACCCCTGGGCACAATCTAGTACGATGAATGAGAAGTTTTCCGCGAAATCACCTACCAAAACACCTTCATTTTTGGGCAGTTTCTTTTAGATTTTTGAAGTAACTTGACTGACATTTATTCGTGAAGTGGTGTCTTGTCAGTTGAGCAATTTTTTTGGTGAGCGATTGTAGTCTAAATCTTTAATGCCTAACACTTATATTTGTAGTTTCGGATTTTGGTGATGTGTACATACACAGACACTGAGTTCCGCTTTGTCCCGCAAGCACGCACCACGACGGTCGAAGATGAGCAAAGGTACTAAAGCCTATTTTGGGATTTTCATCATTTTTTGCATATTCAGCATATAACTCTTTCAAGTTACACAATATCAGTCTTTTTTGTTTTTTTATTTTTTCACCCTCTTCATTTATTGCAAACTTATCTTTGATTCCCGGGCACATCCTACTATATTCGTCATTTTCATAAAACTCCTGAATGATTTTTTTTCATTTCAGCTGTGATGACCTTCCCTTTCGTCATGTTAGGAAGAATCCCAAACTGTTTTTGAAGATTGTGGCTCTTACGCACCATATACTTTGTTGCTCCAAAGAAGTCAGCAGTTTTTTCAATGGGATGGGATACAATGATAGTATTTGTAACCTAAGATTGTGATCGTTACTTGCTTGAAATTTCTTCTTTAATTCTTCCATAACCTTTTGATACCTGAAATAAAGTGTATTTGACATTAAGTTTAATTAGTATATTTTTAATTAAACTTTTCATAAAATATATGTATATGTATTATATTGTCCAATTATAAAAATGTAAACAGATAAAACTTAATTTAGTATATACTTTGATGACTATTAAATTTAATTTAAAATGTCAAATTTCAATAACTATGTCCGAAAAGTAGTCTTGCCTCTCTAAATCATCTTCCAAACAACTTTTTTTGGACAGACCAGCTTCAGAATAGTCAATAGGAGCCCCATAAGCAGCTTCAAAACTTCATTTAACCTTTTCTGTTGTTGATCTGAATTTCGTAGAAGCCTTTATCTGTTTTTGTCCCAGCTTCAATCCAGCTGTAAAACAAATTCATAAATTTAGGTTGCATGAAATAATCAAATATCAAATATTTTGTATATATATATATTCAAGTGCTGATGCTAATATTTAAAAACAGAAAACTACAAATTTGGCATTAAGAAACAAATGTCCTGAATGGAGTCTCTTGTTTTATTACCTGTTTTAATAGGGCTTTCATCAAATAAAGGTAAAATATTGTCACTGAGCAAATCTTTATTGAATTGCCTGTCTTGAACGACAAATTCTTCCAATGGTGGTGGATTCGTGGAATCGCTACTGCTTCGCTCCATACATTCGTTAAGTATGTCTGGCTCAGGTATTGGTGCAGGTTCCAGCTCTCTGGATGAACGTTGAACATGTTCTAATACAATTGGCTTCTTTTTAATTGTGACATAGCAATTGCTGCATAGTAATTGATTTTCTTCCAAAATCCCATAGCTTGCAGCTGCCATGGCAGAGTTTACTTTTTGATGTTACAGAAAATTCTTCTTGAGTGTTTTTTCATAGAATCGCAACAAAATTGTGTTTTGAGGCATTTTAAGGGTTAGGTAAATTTACGTATACTAGAAAATTAGGTATATACTGAAAATCTGGAAAGAAAGCAAAAAATTGTTAAAATTTAGGATTTTTTTTCATAATAATCGTCAATAAGCTGACTTTTTATTACTTATTATGGTGTACATACATCAAATAAACATTTTTTATTTTTGGTCTTTTTTTCGAAAAATGATATCTTCGCAAAAAAAAAAAAAAAAAAAAAAAAAAAAAATCATAATTTTATTTTTGTTACCCTAAAAAAATGACACATATTTAGAAACTACAGTTAATTTTACATATTTTATCATTTAAGACTTACTACACTACCACAATTAGGAGCGGAGATATTTACGTTTGAAAATTATTGGTTTTTTCATTTGACCAAAATTTGGTCAAGCCATAAAATTTGACCAACTTGACCAATTTTCAAAAAAATTCAGAAATTTGTAATTTGGACCTAACCCAACCCTCACACCAAGTTTCATGAATTTTGAAGAGGTTACTGTGTACTTCATTTGTCTATTTCTCGTAGAATTACCCAGTACTCAAATATTGCCATTTCAATAATACAAACAAATTACCCACTTAAACTGACAATTATAATATTTTTTCCATATTTTTTGGAGAATAACAGCTTTAGCAAAAAAAAATAATTACAAGAAGCGCAAAACTTACCTGTGTCTGAGAGCAAGTATAGTCTGAAACCCAAGATTCCTGATTCTGTCTTCTTCATCTTTCACCATGGCATAGAGGATGTTCTCAGGTCGGAGGCAGAAAACATTACCCTGGATGTTCTGCTTTACAATTCGTTTCACATCATCAAATGGAATCATCCTCAGTTGGCTGATAGCAGAGGAGAATCATGCAGCTTAGAGGATGCCTTTATCTCAAACCATGCAGGAGCATAAACTTGAACAATGTAATGGACCAACTTTTTCAAATTCAGGTTTAGTCTGTTGTCTCTTGAGTACAAACAAAGAAGTCGTATGACAAGAGTTAACCATCTTGCATGGTTAAGTGGACCAATCTTCCAGCTACTCTTCCTGATCCGATCCCTCTGCAATACTCATACAGAAGCCTTTGATCATGACTGAGGTCTTTCAGTACTTCCTCTGGAATGTACCCTTTAATGATTGGAGTTTCCACAGCTTCAAACTGTACCTGAGGTTCATCCTGGATATCTTCTGCGCACCTTTGCCCAAGGGGCCCGCTGAAACTTCTTGGGCCAGTTGTCACTCCATCCATTTTTTTTGGAGAGAGCTTTTAGTGGGAGTTCATTCTGATGTAGTGCGCAACCAATAGTGTGCAGTTTCCTCAAGTTTTACCACTAAACCACTCTTCCAGCCAGTGTTGGTTGTGGTATTATCAAGAAGAATGGCTCAGATACTTTCAAGGCTATTATATTCTTCAAGAACACTGAATGTCTCCTGAGCAAGGACCTCACCAGTGGCACCTATAACAGGAATTGTTCTGTGGGTCAAGTAGGCACCAGGAGATTTTCCATCTTCATAGGTGAAGGTGAGGTGATGTTCTGCATCAACACTTTCTGAGAACAGTTTCCCCTTCAGGTTTGTCTATTTCTTTGTAAGTCATGGTATTCTCGTCAACCTTCCCATCCACACCAACACAAGTGAGCTGTCTCTTTTTCTCTGATTCCACACCCTCACTAACTACCCTAATTTGGGCTTTGGCCCTGTCTAATTTGACAAGTTCCATAGTATATCTGGGAAACTTTAAAAGGCTGTAGTCTCCTGAAGGCCTCTTCCTAAGCTGCCATTCGTCATCTTCCTGAAAATAAATAGAAAATATTAATGCATTTTCTGTTTATTTATTTATAATTATATATAATTAATATAAATAAAAGTAAACTAGCCTCGCCACCAGATGAACTGCTTGTAAGTCCAGGCAACTCTGTAGGTTGTATGAAAGATCCTACTAGCTCAACTTCCTCCTGAGGTAGTACATGTTGCTGTCCTTGTTTGGCCTTCCTCTCTCTTTTGGCAGCAGCTGTGTCCACTGAAGACAGCTGGTATGCACCCTTAGGACCTGTTTTGGATCACTGATCACGAAGGTATGCTCTTTCTTCAAGTGGTACCTTTGCATTTTGAGGGCAAACACAGATGATGTGTTCTTGTGTACACTTGTCCTTCTTACAGTATACTCTTGACTCACTGCAAGGCAAAATATCCAAAGAACAGGAACAGGCAGAAATATCAAGTTTGTCCAAGTTAGCATCCAGATTTCGCTTGACACTTGCCTTAGCATGCTTGCGATTAATGTCTTTCACAAGAGTGAGTAGGTCTTTAACCTTTCTGTCAATGTATTTGTCATTAATCAAAGGCAGCCTTGGATTCATTGAAGACCAAATGGATTTTAAATCTTTGCTAACTTGCTGCACTAAGGCCCAAAAATCTGCGCCAGGGTTAGCATGATTAAGGTCATAATAGTATTGAATCAGCTGCCTGTAAGTGCTTGGTTCGGTCATTAATAATTCACAAGGACCACCTCCACACTTTTCTTCACTTTTCTTTCGGGTCAGGTGTGTTGTTTTCGCTTTCGGCATTATTTACACCTGAAAATCTGAAACAATGAAAAGTGTTAATGCAAATAGCAATATGTAAGAAATAAGCATGAATGGTCACAGGAAATATAATATTTTACCATTATTTTTTAATAAAGATGCATAATTAATAATTATATAAAAATACAAGCAAAACATTGATATTTATGCTTATAGAAACAAGTTAATAATTTTGGGTTTGCTTCGTTTTGGTTGCGTGTATACCGCATTTGGGATTTCACGCATGAAGCAACAACAGAAAAAATTAAAAACTTAAGTTAAATTCGCATTCTGATCTTTTATCAAAATGCATTTCTTTGTGATTTTCACATTTCATAGATGAAATAACAACTACTGGACGTTTATTCACTTTCTGGTACCAACTTCGACCACCCCTAATATATATATATATACAGGGCATCCCAAAAAAATGTATACACACTTTAAATAATTATAAAGGTAGTGTTTATTAAAATACATTTCATTTTCAAAATGTAATAGAATCTACAGACATTATTTAATTGTTTTGTCAACGCCTGTTTTCAAACCGACGTCCATTCTGGTCCAGGCACTGCTGATAACGCGAAGCAATAGAATCGCAAACATCACGAAACATTTCGTTTGGTATTTGTGTGCATTCTCATTCAATGGCTGCTCTCAATTCAGCGACTGTTGCAGGTTTTATAGCGTAGACTTTGTCTTTTAAGTATCCCCATAAAAAAAAGTCTAGTGGTGTGAGGTCTGGTGAACGCGGAGGGTATTCTACGAAACCCCTTCGTCCAATCCACATCCACATCGTGCCAAGTACCACTCGCAATACTCCACTCTTTCGTCCGGATCATCTTCATTAATAGCATGGACTAATCTTGGAATGTAACTTTTCCATTGACAGCGCTTCAAAATGCGTTGGACAGACGATTCTGAAATTCCTACCTCACGACTCGCTTGCCGCACATATTTTCTTGGACTTTGGTGATACGTTTCCAGTACTCTTTCTTGCTTTGTGGGGCTTGTCGATGTCCGTGGTCTTCCGGAACGCTTCTTGTGGACATTCTGAACAGTTCCATCAGCTTCAAACTTATCTCTAATTCGAGTGATGGTAAGTCGCGTTGGTGGATCTGTTTGAAACTCCCTCCTAAACTGTCTTTGCACTTCAACTGCGTTTTCACACTTCCAGTAGCATTTTAAAATGAATTTCCTTTGTTCAAAGCTTAGTCTGACTGCCATTATTAATTCTAATGGGTTTAACTTGGAAAGAAAGAAACATCAATTGAGCTATCAGCTGTTAAAGTGTGTATACATTTTTTTGGGACACCCTGTATATATATATATACACGGTGAACCAAAAGTAGGTGGACAGTAGGTTGAATACGGTTTGTGTTATATTATATTATAACTATGGTGTTCATTATAACTATGGTGTTTGTGTTATATTATATTAAATATTATAACTAAATTTATTTAAATATTATTTTGTATTATAGTATACAAATAAATTAAATATGTATTCTCAAAATAAACGTTATCATTTACTGTCCACCTACATTTGGTTCACCCTATATAACTGAATGAATAATTTATGATTCTGTGACCATGGTTAGTATTCAACACACATACTTCAATTTTAAATGTGACTGTCACACACTCCCATCCTTCCCTTAGTTAACCAAGTTAAAATTTTTATTCTGCCATTTTATTCTAAGAACAAATTTCTTAAAATAATAAGGCCTAAGTGGTTTCATGTTTTCCAAACAATGTAATAAGTTAAATTTTAGAAGAGGTGCTGTGCATATCTGCAATAAATTCTGACATTTGCATCCACAGTTCTCACTGCAGATCTGAAGATTACATAACCACTTTAATAATCTTAACCACACTTTGCAGTGTTTCCAGGATTCACAACATATCACAGTATAAATTTTGGCTTCAGGAATTGGCCACCATACTAGTATCGTATTAAAGACTAAATTCATTTGTTTTGAAGTTTTCTGTTGTTCTATGGCACATTCAGCTCAGCAATGGAACTCCAACAGGTTAGACCATATATCAGTTGTAAATGATAACTTCGCAAAATTGTCCAGCTTAGTGCAGATGATTTTGGAGACTGTCATATATATATCAGTGCATATGAGGTTGCTGTAATAAAGGTGCCTTTTCAACCAGGACTGAGGCACACTGTTGGCCATTAAAGCATTAAGCAAATGAATCCCATGTGCACAACATGAGTAGATGGTAAATCATTGTTAGCCAGCATTTCTGCAACTTTGAGATTTTACATCCTTGCTGTTCCATATTTTTCACTTCACAAAATACTCAGCACTGTACCTTGTTCTTAGCTGCAGGGGAGTTGTTAGTATTTTTGTTCTCTTTTTTTGTCACACTTTTCCAAACTCATCAAATTCTCTCTCATACATACACACTGAACATGTGCCATATGATTTGGAAGGCTTGCTGTACTGCAGCTTTTCCAGGAATACATTTCCTTACACAACATTGGAGATACTTTGTTTCCAAAGTCAACAAAACAGCCCAAACAGAACTTAATGTGAACATTGTGTAGAAATACACGCTAGCAACTTATCAAATTAATAATACTACTGAAGGTAAATCTAAATTTGCAGTAGTAAATGATAAAGATGGTAATTTTTAAAAATTTATCTGAATTCTGAAACAAGAGTGTAGTATCATGAAAATTAAAAACAAATTACAATAAAACCTTTGTTATCCAGCAAGCTCAGGGATTAGGCCATTCCAGTTGTCTAGGACCTAGGAAAAACCAATGGATAATAGTAAAACTCAAATTTTGGCTATACTACACTGTACACCAATGTAAGCTATGTTGTAATCAACATAAATACTATGCTAAGTATGTATGGGAACAATTGAAACAAGTAAAATTTAGTCTTATTTTATAAAAAATGTTAAGGATGTTCTACATTTTTCTGGATGGCATCAGAAAGCTTCCCAGTTTCTAGATTGGTGAAATGTATTGGCCTAACATGAAATTTGCCAGTTTCTAAAGTTTTCCAGATAGTTGATTGCTGGATAGTGCAGGTTTTACTGTAAATATAATGCAATTATAATTTAGAACTATCTTCCTCTGGGCAAGCAGGCTATTTTTTGGCTAACTTGCTTCAAACTCATGCTTATCTTCCCCAGGACAAACCAATACAAAAATCTGGCTAAAAGTCAGTCACATCTTGATTTTAATGCAATACCTAAGCCAGTTCTGGAAGGAGCTTAAATTTGGCTCAGAATAATTTCTGTAAACAGACTGATGACCACCAAAATCTACCACCCTTGCCCTATACCCAAAAATCCACATTTGACATCCATAACATTCATAAATTTTAGCATCATTTTAAACCACTTCAACCTGTATCACTACTACTACAAAGGGCCTACAATTTATGTACAATTTCTTGTTCCTTTATTCTACTACTGCACAATAAGGCAGTGGTCCCCAAACACCAGTTCACAAAATCTAAATGCATATTTTCCTCAATATGTTCTTGTAAGTAGCATACTGCATACATAAGTGTCAGTCATTTTTTATTATTTACCACAACTTTTAAAAATTTGTGCTGATCAATCTTTGAATCTTAGCTCGTGCATATCAAAAAAAAAAAGGTAGAACAAGACTTTGAATTCCATTTATGACAGTTGCTATAGTTATAAAGAATGGAAGGGCTTTGGAACAATCAAAACCCTACCAAGTTATGGACAACCTTGCAAGATTTCAGAATGTACAGCTAGACAGATTGAAAGAATAGCTGCTCCAAGTCCATGAGTGACTGCAAGTGATATTTGCCAAACTGCCTACGATTGATGCCCATCCCTCTACTGTATGATGTAGTACATTGAGAGAATGGTCTAACATGGAAGAGTTGTATGAAGAAAACTTTTGCTATGAAAAGTGCATAACGAAACCCATTTAACCTATTAGATGCAGCAAAGGGAATTTAATATCTTCATATGTACAATAAAACAAACATTAACCCATTACTGCCCAAAATTATTTTTATTTCCTGATATTTTTGGATATATTGAACTTCAGAAAGACTAAATAAACGAAATAGTTATCTGATACGCAAAAATTTGAATTAAAAATCAATATTTAAAAATTTCACTTTTAAGTTCTAACCTAAACTGTAGGGTTAAAATGTGTCCTCAACAAAGGATGCTGGGCATTAATGGGTTCAGGTCTGAACCTTATATGAGGACCATCACACTCGCACTTGGAACCTCATCTGAGGACTGTAGCAGCTGATGAGTTAAAGTATGCCAAGGATCATCAAAATGATGAATTTTTATTCTGGAAAAGTTCTCTGGACAGACAAGACCAAAACTGAATTAAGAACAATGGTATGTTTGGCAAAAATCAAATACCACATTCAAGGGAAAAAACATCCTTCCTACAGTTAAACATGATGTGGTAATTTGCTTCTTTGAGGATGCTTTAGTGCTTCCAGTTAAAGAAAGCTTGGAAATGTATTGCCTTCAGTTTGGGAGTTGCAAATGGGTTGCAACTAGATACTGCAAGAAGATAATGATCCTAAACATAAAATTAAGAGCACTATGAAATGGCTTCAACAAAAGAATCTAAAGTGGCCCAGTCAAAGCCAAGATCTCAATTTAACCGAGAATTTACGAGTATGGTTTGATTTGAATAAAGCTGTCCACAAGAGAAACCCTTCCAATCTGAATGAATTGTAACAACTTTCTTTAGAAGAATAGGCTGAAATTTCTACCAAGATATCAAAACCTTGTAGAAAAATACCAAAAATTAATTATTGAAGTTATTCAAGCAAAAAGTGGATACACAAAGTATTAAATAATTTTGTGAGTAAATATATGAAAACATCTGCATTTTAACTCATCTTCCTCAAATTCTTTGATGTTTTACATTATATGTTGGAGTTAAACTAATTTTTTTGCTTTGTAAATATTTCCAAACAAATGGTAAACTTTTCATAACTATCTTATGCATGTAGTGGGGTGGCATTGCTACCATATCGATGTGAATTGTTCATTTTTTGATACAAGCATGAAAATTGGCACATAGATAGCTAAATAGATTGTAAAAAGATTTAGATATAGAGGCATCATGAAATTATTATTATTTTCAAGATGGCAGCCAAAAAACTTAAAAATATCAAAATGCTCTTAGAGTATCAACTTTGGTCTCAAATTGAAGTTTACATTCAATAAGTATTTTTTTTTATCTGACAGTGCTAAATTTAGTGCTTTATTTTTTATTATTTTAAGTGAAAAAAATCTCTCTCTCTCGGCGTAAGGTGAAGGGGTCGATAGAGAAGGGGTCGATAGAGAAGGGGTCGATAGAGAAGGGGTCGATAGAGAAGGGGTCGATAGAGAAGGGGTCGATAGAGAAGGGGTCGATAGAGAAGGGGTCGATAGAGAAGGGGTCGATAGAGAAGGGGTCGATAGAGAAGGGGTCGATAGAGAAGGGTCGATAGAGAAGGGGTCGATAGAGAAGGGGTCGATAGAGAAGGGGTCGATAGAGAAGGGGTCGATAGAGAAGGGGTCGATAGAGAAGGGGTCGATAGAGAAGGGGTCGATAGAGAAGGGGTCGATAGAGAAGGGGTCGATAGAGAAGGGGTCGATAGAAAGGGTCGATAGAGAAGGGGTCGATAGAGAAGGGGTCGATAGAGAAGGGGTCGATAGAGAAGGGGTCGATAGAGAAGGTCGATAGAGAAGGGTCGATAGAGAAGGGGTCGATAGAGAAGGGGTCGATAGAGAAGGGGTCGATAGAGAAGGGGTCGATAGAGAAGGGGTCGATAGAGAAGGGGTCGATAGAGAAGGGCGCAAAGAAGGGGTCGATAGAGAAGGGCGGGAAGGGGCCGATGAAGAAAAACGCAAAGAAGGGGTCGATAGAGAAGGGCGGGAAGGGGCCAATGAAGAAAAAGGGTGGGAAGGGGCCGATGAAGAAAAAGGGTGGGAAGGGGCCGATGAAGAAAAAGGGTGGGAAGGGGCCGATGAAGAAAAAGGGTGGGAAGGGGCCGATGAAGAAAAAGGGTGGGAAGGGGCCAATGAAGAAAAAGGGTGGGAAGGGGCCTACTGATGGCCCAAAGAAACCAAAGGATGTAGCTACCAGTCGGGGTGGGTTGGGTGGTGTAACTGTGTGTATGGGTGGCGACGGGTTTCGAAACATCTTGGGCAAGAAGGCTGCGAAGCCGAAGCCTGAGACCCCAGTTGCCCCTGTCAGGACCTCTAACCACTTTAATCTCCTGTGCCTGAAGGAGGAAGACACCATTTTGATTGGGGACTCGCAGATCAGGGGCGAGGAGAAGTACTTTGCTTCTGCAAACCAGGATGGGAGGAAGGTAAGGTGCTTACCTGGGTGGGAAATGGCGCACTTAAGGAAGGAGGTAGAGAAGGTGCACATGGCTAGTCGGAGAACTGCGATCGTTGTCCACGCTGGTGGCAATGACCTGTTCCTCAAAGGCAGAAGGGTAGGTCTTTCAGAGGGGATCATCACTGAGATCATGTCTCTTGCAGATGATCTAAAACTGAAGACAGACAGGGGAATGTTAATGGGTATTTTACCGCGAATGAATGCCAGTGACCACGCACTCAGTAAGGTCATTGGCATCAATGAGAGGGTGCAAGACACGTGCGTCCCGCTGGGCGTAAGGTTTATTGACCCCTCGATGCATTTTCGGGTAGGTGGGACCTTTACCAGAGGGATGGTGTTCACCTCAATAACAAGAGTAAAGGTGTGCTAGGCGTGCTGCTCGACTGGCACCTATACAGAATGGTGAGGTCGAGTCCAGGGAGAGATGATGGGGCCCCACCAGGGCGAGATGATGATGAGCCGGTGGCAGACGTACCTTCAACTGAAGGGTGCATCCAGGTACAGGTGGGTGACCCTCCTTCTACGTTGGAGGGGGCTCAGGATCCTGTGGAAGTTGCCCCCTCATTAGTGAGGGGCTCCAACTCTCAACAGCCCTGGCTGTTTGGGAAACGGGTCATGCTAGGGGGCAGTCAGAATAGGGAAGGCTTCCTCCGTGCAATGCTCTTTAATGCTAGGTCGATTAGGAACAAGTTTTGCGAGCTACAGCGCTCTTAGCATCAGAATACCAGGATATCGTTGCTATCACCAAGTCCTGGATTCATACTGATCGTAGGGACTATGTTGGGGAGTTCAAAATTCCCGGGTATAGAATATTTCGTAAAGACCACACCCGTGGGGAGGGGGGTAGGGTACTAATATACGTCAAGGACACATTGAGTCTGGTTGACTGCCAGTTCCAGTCAGAATGGGAGCTGCTTGGCATTGATCTGAATGTGGGAGGGACGAACTATAGGTTAATCTTGGTGTACAGACCTCCGCATCTCCTCCTCTAGGAGGATACAGCCCTGTACACCGAACTCAGTAGCCTGCTAGGGGATAGGGTGTGTGTAGTTTTAGGAGACTTCAACTGTCGCAGCGTAAAGTGGGAAGACAGGACTGCTGATGCTGAAGGGAGGAGGCTAGTTGACTTTGCTGATAAGAACTTCCTCACTCAGTGGGTCAATGAGCCTACACGAGGTGAAAGCGTTCTAGACTTAGTATTCACGACCGAAGACAACCTCATCAATGGCCTCACCATTGACGAATCGTTGGGCAGGAGTGATCGCGGTCTGATTAGGTTCCATGTGTGCGTACCTCGGGTGAAGCATAGTAACTCGAGAGGCAGTAAGCTCGATCTCCTGCGGGTGGACTTTCTTAGCCTCAGGGATAGCGTAGGTGGGATGGGGTTAGAGGGCAGCGGCGATGTTGAGCGAGTGTGGAGTGCATTCATTCCAGGACGAGTTTATGGTGCTTCAGTGCTGCCATACCCTCAAAACTGGTCACCCCTACTTCAACGCAGCCTAAGTGGTTCAATTGTGACATCGTTTCAGCTATCCGAAATAGGAAAGTAGCGTATAGGAGGGCGAAGGCCAATCGTTCCCAAGAGAACACTGAAGCTTATGTCCGCCTGTGCGGAGAAGTGAAGGCGAAGGTTAGACTAGCAAAACAAAGAAGAAGTATGGGTGGCAAGCCTCTGCAAGGGGAACCCTAAGGAGTTCTTCAGTTATGTTAATAGTAGAAAGCCCATTAGAAGCATGATAGGTCCATTAAAGGACCGAAGTGGCATTCTGCGGACCTCCAACGCGGACATCACCAATGTGCCTAATGAGTACTTTGCGGGAGTGTTCACCAGGGAGGACACCCGCATTATCCCCAAGCCAGGCATGAGGCACGAAGGTGCTGGCCTGGATAGTGTTAGATGTACCGTGACAGTCGTTGCCGATAGAATATACAAACTAAGCGTATTAGAGGGGATAATAGCTGATAGGATCACTGACCATTTGGATTCCTACAAGCTGCTTGGGGACTCCCAACATGGGTTTAGACGGCATAGGTCGTGTCTCACCAACTTGCTCGAGTTTTTCCATGTCATGTTGGGTGAGTATGATAAGAGTAGGGCAATTGATATACTTTATCTCGACTTTCAGAAGGCCTTTGATAAGGCACCTCACCGCCGGCTAATGGCAAAAGTGCACGTGCTGGGTATCAGTGGGGAAGTAGGTAGGTGGATTGAAAACTGGCTCAAGAATAAGTGGCAGAGGGTTGTAATTAAAGGGGCCAGTTTGGGTTGGGCCTCAGGGTTCCGTTTTGGGGCCACTGTTTTTTATCATTTACATAAATGATATAGACAGTAGCATCGTCAGTCGGATTGCCAAATTTGCTGATGACACCAAGCTTGGGGCCAATGTTGGGACGCCTGAAGCGATCGAGCAACTGCATGCAGAGATAGATAGGATAGAAGAGTGGTCCAAAAAATGGCAAATGCCGTTTAACTTGGGTAAATGCAAAGTGATGCACATTGGCTATGCCAATCCCAAATTGGACTACTCGATGTTGGGGAGTAATATCAAGGCGACTGATTTGGAAAAGGACTTGGGTGTGCTAATTAGGTAATTCCAGGACAAATAGACAAATGAAAGTGCCAAATGTACACTCCATCTCCAAAATTCATGAAACTTGGTGTGAGGGTTGGTTTTGATCCAAATTACAAGTGAATTTTTTTGAAAATTGGTCAAGTTGGTCAAATTTTATGGCTTGACCAAATTTTGGTCAAATGAAAAAAACCAACAATTTTCAAACGTAAATATCTCAGCTGCTAATTGTGGTAGCGTAATAAGTCTTAAATGATAAAATATGTAAAATTAATTGTAGTTTCTAAATATGTATCATTTTTTTAGGGTAACAAAAATAAAATTATGATTTTTTGAAACAAATGTTTTTTTTTTGCGATTTGGCAGCAAAGATATCAGTTTTCAAAAAAAAGACCAAGAATAAAAAATGTTTATTTGATGTATGTACACCATAATAAGTAATAACTAGTCAGCTTATAGTTTATTATAAAGCTCAAAACTGAGTTTGAAATTAAGTAATAAAAATTTTTTTCAGATGAAGATGATTTATTACAGACTTGTTGGTCCAAAAAAAGACAATTTTCAAATCATAAAAATACATGTAGATAAACCAAAGGAGAAAAAATCTTTTAAAATATATGTACAATGTAGTACATACATAACCTCTTATATTTAGGGACAGAATATATTGACAATAATAATGTTTAATTTATAAAGCGCTTACCAGAATATAAAATACTCTTCCTAATACTACACATACACAAGTCTTTGAGAATAAATTAAGAGAGTATCTCATCTGGTGAATCCAAATTTTAGACACTAATAATAATATAATAAGAAAAAAGAATTTGAAAAAATTTTTATAACTAAGTATACACACAAATCTTAGATAAAAATTTTAGAAATATTATATAGACAATCTTAAATAGTATACATTCGATAGAATTTATTTTATCTTCTTTGAAAAGTTATTTAATTCTTAAAGCGGAAAAATGTATTGTATTCTTGTTCCTCCTCGTAAACTTGCTTCAATACTCCAATATATTTTCTGTTGGAACGTGACAAACATCATCATGCGCAGGAAAAATGTATGAGGGACATACACCTGAAGGATGGAGAAATTTTATCAGAAAATAATCATATTCACAGTCAAAGGACTGGACTAATCCAAGCCATAGTTTATTTTCATACATACAACCCACAAAAGAGCCTGTTTCAATTTCGCGTTGAGAGAGAGTATTATGTTCTTGATCCGAAGCAGAAACTCTAATGAGCTCTCTTATTTCGACTGACTGTGCACTCTGAGAGAGTGGATAAACCTTCAACAAATTCTTGGAAATTGGGACGAAGCGATGTAATTGTTGAGTACCTTTGATAGAAGTAATAGGTTCACTCAGACATTTTTGCAAAGAAAGCTCTACATCTACAACTTCTGCCTCAGAGACGTAAAAAAAGTCAATAGCGGTTAGGAATTCTTGAGAGCAGAAATTGTAGAAGTCCTCAGCTGTTAAGATTTGATGGTTGAGAGGCCATTGTAAGCTTTCTCTGGTGACTGCTCTTTTTACCATTCCACCAATACCGTCGCAGGCATTCTTCCCATGGGATGTTGCGAAAAAATTCCACTCAGCATGAATTTTGAAGTCTTTGAAATGATGGCATAAATTTAGAAAATTTGTTTTATTCTTATACTGAGCCGTGCATTCATCTGTGAAATAATGAATTTCAGTTAGGTTTGAATTTTGTTGTTGGATGCACAGGATTAATTTTTTGAGAAAACTATGAACCAGAATTGTATCATGCCTGCGACAGTTTGAAACGAAGCAGTAACTTTTGCAAACTAGTTTTCCTACATTGTTTTTGGAATAATAAATGAATGGGTGCACTGTACATTGCGAGTTCTCCCAATGAAACCCCTGGGCACAATCTTGTACGATGAATGAAGTTTTCCGCGAAGTCGCCCACCAAAACACCTTCATTTTCAGGCAGAGTTCCTTTTAGATTTTTGAAGTAACTCGACAGACATTTATTCGTGAAGTGGTGTCTTGTCAGTTGTGCAATTTTTTTGGTGAGCGATTCCACGTATTCCTCTGGAGTTTCGGTGATATCTTTTAACATACAGTGATCGACAGACACCATTGTTTATATTGTCTCTCTTCCATCGCCATGAAGTCCAAGCTTTCCAAATAATTTTTGATTCCGACATCTCGCGGGCATCTTTTGCATCGGTGCATCATACAATCTTCATTGTCCATGCCGCAGACGGGTAAACACATTAATTTTTTGTAGTCTAAATCTTTAATGCCTAATGCTGATATTTGTAGTTTCGGATTTTGGTGATGCGTACATACGCAGACACTGAGTTCCGCTTTGTCCCGCAAGCACGCACCACAACGGTCAAGATGAGCAAAGGTACTAAAGCCTATTTTGAGATTTTCATATAACTCTTTCAAGTTACACAATACCAGTCTTTTTTGTTTTTTTATTTTTTCACCCTCTTCATTTATTGCAAACTTATAATCTTTGATTCCTGGGCACATCCTACTATATTCGTCATTTGCTTGAAATTTCTCCTTTAATTCTTCCATAACCTTTTGAATACCCGAAATAAAGTGTATTTGACATTAAGTTTAATTAGTATATTTTTAATTAAACTTTTCATAAAATATATGTATTATATTGTCCGATTATAAAAATGTAAACAGATCAAACAATTTAGTATATACTTCGATGACTGTATTAAATTTATTTAAAATGTCAAATTTCAATAACTATGTCCGAAAAGTAGTCTTGCCTCTCTAAATCATCTTCCAAACAACTTTTTTTGGATGGACCAGCTTCAGAATAGTCAATAGGAGCCCCATAAGCAGCTTCAAAACTTTGTTTAACCTTTTCCATTGTCGATCTGAATTTCGTAGAAGCCTTTATCTGTTTTTGTCCCAGCTTCAATCCAGCTGTAAAACAAATTCATAAATTTAGGTTGCATGAAATAATCAAATATCAAATATTTTGTATATATATATTCAAGTGCTGATGCTAATATTTAAAAACAGAAAACTACAAATTTGGCATTAAGAAACAAATGTCCTGAACGGAGTCTCTTGTTTTATTACCTGTTTTAATAGGGCTTTCATCAAGTAAAGGTAAAATATTGTCGCTGAGCAAATCTTTATTGAATTGCCTGTCTTGAACGACAAATTCTTCCAATGGTGGTGGATTCGTGGAATCGCTACTGCTTTGCTCCATACATTCATTAAGTATGTCTGGCTCAGGTATTGGTGCAGGTTCCAGCTCTCTGGATGAACATTGAACATGTTCTAATACAATTGGCTTCTTTTTAATTGTGACATAGCAATTGCTGCATAGTAATTGATTTTCTTCTAAAATTCCATAGCTTGCAGCTGCCATGGCAGAGTTTACTTTTTTGATGTTACAGAAAATTCTTATTGAGTGTTTTTTCATAGAATCGCAACAAAATTTTGTGTTTTGAGGCATTTTAAGGGTTAGGTAAATTTACGTTTTTTTTTTTTTTTTTTTTTTTTTTAGTTCGGGAAGAACTGATTCGCCTCTATTTAAAGGGCATATCTCAGCAGAAAAACAAAGAAAAAGTGAGAGGAAAGACAGAGGAAAAAGAAAGGGTGGAGGGGACAGTCGAAGTGGAAAAAGACCAAGGATGACAAGGACTACAGGGTCGATCCCCATCATCCTTGGGTACTAGGGCCGGGAGGGCGCACGTGAAACCTCCAGGAACAAGCACGTACAAACGAGCACAAAGAGCACTCAAGAGCACGAGCTTAGAACCCCCTTGCGGGGGAATTGTAAATTTACGTATACTAGAAAATTAGGTATATACTGAAAATCTGAAGAGAACACAAAAAATTATTAAAATTTAGAAGATTTTTTTTTTAGTAATTTTTTTTTCCTAATAATCTTCGATAAGCTGACTTTTTATTACTTATTATGGTGTACATACATCAAAAACATTTTTTATTCCTGGTCTTTTTTTAAAAAAATGATATCTTCGCTGCAAAAAAAAAAAAAAAAAAATGACTTTCCAAAGAATCAATTTTATTTTTGTTACCCTAAAAAAATGATACATATTTAGAAACTAGTTAATTTTACATATTTTATCATTTAAGACTTACTACACTACCACAATTAGGAGCCGAGATATTTACGTTTGAAAATTATTGGTTTTTTCATTTGACCAAAATTTGGTCAAGCCATAAAATTTGACCAACTTGACCAATTTTCAAAAAAAATTCAGAAATTTGTAATTTGGACTAAAACCAACCCTCACACCAAGTTTCATGAATTTTGAAGAGGTTACCATGTACTTCATTTGTCTATTTATCCTAGAATTACCCAATTAGCATCAACCTTAAATTTACGAAACAGTGCATAGAGGTGGAAAAGAAAGCCCAGAAGCTGTTGGGTTATATCAGGAGGCAATTTCAGTTTCGGAAAAAGGAGATTGTGCTCTCTCTGTACAATTCCTTGGTTCAGCCGCACCTGGAGTATGCAGTGCAGTTCTGGTCGCCCACCCTCAGGAAAGACATTGAGAGGCTGGAGCGAGTGCAGGCGAGGGCCACAAAATTAATCCCTTCCATTAGGCATGTGGGCTACAATCTACAGTTACGCGCCCTGAACTTGTTTTCGCTGGAAACTCGGAGGCTGCGCAGTCAACTGATCAAAGTTTTCAAGCTCTTCCGCGGGTTCAACAATGTCGATTTTATTAGGATGTTTAGTTTAAATGATAACCCAACTCACAACAATGGTTGGAAGTTGGATTTGAAATGGTTTAGGACTAGTGTGTGTGGGAATTACTTTACGTATAAGATCCGTGACACGTGGAACAGGTTACCTTCAGAAGTTGTGAACAGTTCCTCTGTGGATCAGTTCAAGAAAAGGTTAGACCAAATCTTGCAGACTATTTGTGTGTATAGAAAATTTTCCCTGGCACCTGTTGCCATTGGTACCTCCTCCGTATGGGCCCGAAGGCCTTTTGAGGTCTCTCTCTCTCTCTCTCATATATATATATATATATATATATATACACCATTCAAAAGTTTGGAATCACTAAGAACTTTCAGTTTTTGAAGGAAATTGGTAATTTTATTCACAAAATTGTCATTAAATTGATCAAAAAGCACATAAAAGACATTAGTATCGTTAAAAATTAATGTTACTGTTCAAAATCACATTTTTATAATTCAATCTGTACATATATTGGTAAAGCCCCATTTTCATCATCCACTGTACCAGTCTAGTAACAATACATTGTGTTACCTCAGCCTCAAGTAATCTGTATAAATCTAAGTACAGTGGAACCTCAATATACAAACGCATCTCTATTCGAACAAATCGGTATACGAACAACTTTTTCGAGAAAAAATTGTCCTTGTATACAAACCATTCCCTCATATCCAAACCGAAAGAAGCCAGTCAGTTTCTCTCCAGCCAGCGTTCAGTGCGCATCCTCCACCCCACCTTCCTCTCCAGCTTCCACTTAGGCCATCATCACTCCTCAGCAAAGGTGAAGTTCAGGTTAAATTTTCATTTATTTGTATAATATTGCATTATTTATTGTTGTTACAGGTTTCATGTATGATTTTATGCATGTAAGTCTTATTTTACAGGTTTAATTAACCAATATTTTGACTTAAAAATGTTTCGTAAGGGGTAACTTTTGGGGGTCTGGAACGTATTAATCCAATTTACATTATTTATGGGAAAAATTGATTCAATATACGAACAATTCGATATCAGAACAACCCTCAGGAACGGATTAAGTTTGTATATTGAGGTTCCACTGTATATATATAAGAATATATAGGGTCATTCCAGGGGTGGTCGTGTGACCATCTCCTATTTTCTTCAAATTTTCAGGGTTGATTCATACCAGGGTTGGCACTAGTGGGCCCAGACCGAAAAAAAACCACCCAGGTTTTTTTAAAAAAGCCCACTTGAAAAAACCTACTAATTTACCCGCTTGTGGGTTTTTTCATGAAACTTAAGAAGTGCATATGCAATTATTTTTAAAAATTGTCATATAGGCGCCTATAATGATTTTACATGCAAAGCAAGCAAACATGAGTCAACAAATAGACCTACAGGTATAACTCTTTGGGTGAGGTAGCAGGTTATAGAGTGTAGACATCAGCCAATCAGGGTGGTATGGTACTCCAGGATTGTGGTGGGTGGAAGTCAGTCAGCGACCCATGGTTCAGAACCCATGTTAAGCTGTTGGTCCCCTCCTCTGTCATGTAACTCTATATATAGCATGTTGCGAAGGAGGTTAAACAATCCTAATAAGTTTTAAGTGTCCAAGCATCTCAGCATCCCCAACTTTTGCTTTTCATAGGGAGGGGAGTTTCATGGGCATCAGACTTTTCTTCTCCCTCCCATGTAATGTAAAAGTCAAAGTTCAAAAGTTTACTAGATAAATCCATACAAAAATAAATAAATGTTTTCCAAAATTTCCAGCATGAAATACATACTGGTATATCGGGTGGTCCGAAAAAAATGACGCATTTTTTAAAAATTAATATCTCAGTAACCCCCTTCCTTATCATGAAAATTTTTATAAGCAAGATACTTTCAAACTTCTTTTTTTGAATGCAAGAAACGGAATTCTGATATCTTTTATAGTTTTCTCGCAATTAACAAAAGTAACATGGGTCAAAAAAATGAATATCATGAGAAAGGAAAAATTTAATCAGAAATTTAACTAATTAATTTACAGTAAATGATTGATTGGACCACCACTCTGTTGACACACTAATCTAAGTCTTTTCTTCCACACAAAAATAATACTTCTTACTTCATTAATGCCAATTTCTTGCCAAGATTCAAGTATTTTACTTTTAATTCTGATTCGGTGAATTTTTCTCATCGACCTCGGTAAACCTTCTCTTTAGTAACTCCCAAATTGAGTAGTCCATAGGATTACAATCTGGGCTTTGTGGTGGCCACTCATTTTTCGTTATTAATTTTGGTGTATTGCTAATCAGAAACGACTGTGTGGCGTAGCTTGTATGCGACGGTGCTCCATCTTGTTGAAATATGAAATCATTTTCTTGATACAGGCGACGACAATCCGGCAACAATTTTGTTCTTAAAAGTTCAATGTAATTTGCAGAATTCACCTTTGTCTTTTCAGTTTCAATAAAATGAACATCTGTCATGCCATTCCAAGAGACCCCTGCAGATATCATAACCTTTTTGGAGAATCTTGACGTTTCATGATACAATCTGTTTATTGAAATGTCACACTTTTTACCACGCCCGTAGACAACATCATTTTGACGGTTTCGCAGAATTTCTAGAGTGAAATCTTTTTCATCCGTGAAGACTATCTTTTTAATATCAATGACAGAGAAATTATCAAGTAACTTTGCACCTTGTTTTTCTTTTATCCTTAACAGTATCACTTTTTCTAGAAGAACTATTCTTTTGAAGGCTTTTAGTTTTTGTGCTTTAATTATTCGGTGTACAGAAGTCTTTCCAATATTCAAATGTTTAGCAATTGTTCTTTGTGACAAATGACTTCCTGGTTTATCTTCTTGAGAGCAGATTTTATCGTTGATGTAATCCACATTTTCTGGAACCGAAGCTGTTTTAGGTCTACCGCTTCCTGGTTTTCTGGCAGTACTTCCCGATTCGCGAATCTTCTTTAAGAGTCTTTCCACTGCATGCCTTTTCCACTTTTTGCCGGGAAACTCTTGCAATAACCTTCCAGTCTTCCATCCTTTTTCACAGTAACAATTTTTAATGAGAATACGATCTTCCTCTGACAACATCATTAAGGGTACTGACGAATTGTTAAAAAATAAAAATATCCACAATTTGACTTGTTCATTCCTGTAGAGTTTTGTAATAACTTGCAAAAATATCGCATGATATCGTATAAAAATGATATCGTATAAAAAATGGATATTATATTGCAATTTTTGTTTTTTTGACCCATGTTGTTACTTTTGTTAATTGCGAGAAAACTATAAAAGATATCAGAATTCCGTTTCTTGCATTCAAAAAAAGAAGTTTGAAAGTATCTTGCATATAAAAATTGTCATGATAAGGAAGGGGGTTACTGAGATATTAATTTTTAAAAAATGCGTCATTTTTTTCGGACCACCCGATATACATATAAAAATATTGACTTATTATATGTGGTTATATTGAACATTGTAATTGTGTACAGTAAGTTGAACAAATGAAACTATATATTGTTTGAAATTTGAATATACATCTACTGAATGACTAACTATTCTTCATCACTTTTCCAATCAGATGGGTCAGTCATCCTCAATTGCCTGTTAATTTTTACAAGGTTTACAGTTTTTTCAAGGCCTAATCTATTGTGTAATTTGGTCCAGACAAGGCCAAATGTGGAGAACACTCTTTCAATCAAGGCTGAACTTGGTGGGCAGCTTAGTAATTTGTGGATAAATCAACTTCTTCATGGATTGTATTTAAAAGTGGACCAGACAAATTTCGACGGGAAGGTGGAGTGTAGCCTGGTCTTAGAGTCTCTATCATTTCAATAAAATACTTAGACTCTGCACATAGAAATGGAATATTATTTGCATAAAAGAATTTGGCTATTTTGTTATCAATGACATTTTTCTGCAAAGTTGTTGTTGTCATGCCAAAATCACTTACTTTCTTTTGAATTTTTCTTTTTTTCATCTGAAATTGTGTCAGTGGTGGTGAGGATGAGTCTGGATCATCTGAGAGGTCTATGTCATGGCAGTATGAAGATGATGTACTGGCAGTATTGTCAGTCTTGTTTCTTGATTCCATGTGTTTCAAACATTTCATTAAATGCATTTTTATTCGCTCTATTTTATTACTTATTTCATTTGCAATGTTTGCATCTAACTTTACTAGTCCCATCAATAATATTGACTTCACTCCATTCATGCCCTGATTTTCTTCCTGATCCAAAGGTCTTTGGCATTATTTAATGCAGTTATAACTTCAAACAGACTAATTCTGTAGGCTAGCAGTAAAGATAAATATGCTGTTGCCAGTTTGTTGTATTTAACTATGAAATAAGAGAAAAAATATTCAGTAATATGAATTAAATAGATATAACTAGCTGAATTAAGTTCCCTTTGGGAGCTGTAATTCATCTACTTCCAGCAGAAAACACAGGGGCCTGTCTTCCATAGGAAGTATAGCCTAACAAATAGGATAATTTACCACACCAAATTTAGTTCAAATTGGTCCATGTTTTCCAAATTTTGTTGTGAAGCTCAATCTGAGAAAATAATAACTTTTTATGCTTAATTGCCTGGAAGGCAACCTTTTTGCTAAAAACAAGACAAATGTTATATTAATAGTGTACGGTACAGTACAGTATTATTATAAAAATAAGAATAGGTAGGTCTAATATGAACTACCATATATGATATTAAAGCCAGCAGATGACAAAAAAATGGACATATGAAAAAACCCAATTTTCCCCGGGGGTTTTCAGGTTTTAGGTAAAAAGCTTAAATCTAAAATTTTAGCTTCCTCAGTCAAACACTTAATTTTATGGTCGCTTAAATGGCCCCCACCTTCGACAAAAAATGCCCATGTTGGGCTTGATTGGCCAACGCCTTCATTTTGAGAGGCCTTGGAAAGTGTCTTCTAATAGGAGAAGCAGCTTCACATTTGTCATGCCAATACAACTTCTGATGGGCTTTTCAATTTTGCAAGCAAAAAGGCTGTGGAACAAATAGTTTCTAAGTTACAAGGGCTTAAATATGGCTCCATTTTGAAGCTTGCATCAATTCCTCCCACTTTTACGACTACCATTTTCAAAAGTTTGTTCTACATCAATCACAGCTGTTTTAATACTCCTAATAGTCTCTATGGGTTGTAAATTTATGAGTGAAATAAAAAAAAACAAAAAATGATTTATTTCTATTTTTAGAAATTTCCAAAAGTTGATATTTTCACAAAATTTGCAAAATTAACATCAACTTTGGGGCTTAATATAAAGGTGTCCAAAATGAGTCAGGGAGTTGATACTTCTAGTAAAGACAGATACATATGTGTATAAAAACATATTAAGGAATAGATCTCAACTCAACTCCTTCATATAGTTTTTGTGATTCAAAGAAAAGTGCTTTTTGTGAAAAATCTCAAATTTTTGCAAAATTTGTAAATTTTTAAATTTCTATTTATGACATTGAATTGTAATTTTACTTCCATTTTATTACTTATTAAGTTGATTTACAATTGTAATAATATGTAAATAAGTCTAAAACATACAAGAAATTTAATATGTCTGTCAAAACAACCAGCGACTCAAAGGGCTCTGGGTAGCTCATTTCGCTTTGTATATTCTTATAAATGTAAAACATGATGGTTAATCATTAATGTCCAGGCCTATTTTATAGATCATGATCTTTTATTTTCAGAAAATTTAACTAGAGCAATTAACTTAATTTTACTGCCTGTAATAATGGCTTATTCTAATCAAGAATCAAAGTGCAGCTTTGGTATGTACTTGGATGATCCATGTCATGAACACAGACTCACCAGGAAGGTGGGTATGTATACCTTACATGAGCTGACAGATGAAACAAGGAAACTGCTATTGTGGAGAACAAAAGCAACTGTAATCAACCCAAATAGTGCTACTGTATGCTACCACCATGAAAAAATGTTTGGAATGCATTACCAACAAATGCAACGTAGCTGCCAAGATCCATGGAGAAATCATCGAAAGAAGATAAGTAAATATATAGGTACTAATATATTTATATTTCATAAAGAAGTTTATATTGTAAATTGTAACCTAAATTAGCTATTTAATTTTAATAGGGTAGGCTATATACTGTGCTACTGAATGCATATGTTTTGAATATTTTATACGAATAGCCTATAACCAAATGTTGAGGTTTTAAAATTATTTTCCAATGTGTTTAGAGTTTACATTACCCTACTTTATTTGCAGAATCACTACAAATTATTGACAAAGACATAGCAACTAGACTGAATCTGATACCAGGACAGAAACTTTGCTCAACATGCTTCTCTAGAGCCAAGACGATTGAAGATGAAAAAGACTCAGGTAGTGATGAATATGTTCCAGAAGAAATAGTTAAGGAGACATTTGACGAAACGTTAGGTTCACTAGAATGCTCACCCATTAAGTATGTAAGAGCAAGAGATCGAAAGTTTTACGCGAAAAGGAAACTAAAGCAAATTGAAACAACAAAATCAAAGCTGTCAAAAGTACTTCATATGAAGCCTAGCATTTTGGATGAGGAAGCGGAGAAACCTATAGAGAGTGAGGAAGAAAAGTGTTATCAGCATATGATAGAGGAACTGAAAGAAAAGTGTAAAACTAGTACCAGACAAGAAAAGATACAAATTCTAACACTCCTTCCAATTGGTAAAACCTGGTCCAGAGAAAGAATTATGAAAGAATTTGAAGTGTCAGCCAGAATGGTTAATGCTGTGAGGGCCTTAAAGAGAAAAGAAGGTATCCTTCCTATAATGAGAAATAAAAAGAGTAGCAAGGGTATAAGCGATGAAATAAAGGAAAGTGATAGAATTTTTCCAAAACAATGAATATACTAGAGAATGCCCTGGTAAAAAAGACTACAAATCAATAAAAACACCACAAGGGAAGGTTCACAAGCAGAAAATACTGTTGTTGACAAATATCAGAGAATTATATACGCTTTACAAAAATAAATATCCAAACGACAAAATCTCCAAATCAAAGTTTTTTGAACTGAGACCAAAATGGTGTATGGGTGGGGGAGTAAAGGATCACACAATGTATGCATTTGTGAAATACACCAGAACTTTAAACTTTTATGTGAATCACTCCCCGTCAAAGTAGAATTAAGAGTGTTACTAGGGAAAATAGTCTGCAACACTGAAACCAGAAACTGCATGATTAATAACTGCAAAACATGTCCTGGTTTAAATGAATTACGGGATTGGCTTCTTACCATTTTTGAAAACAATGATTATGACATGGATGATGAGGTTTCCTTTAAGCAGTGGCTTCATACAGACCATACCCAACTGGTCACAATGACAAAAAGTGTTTCGAATGTAGTAGAAGACATATGTGAAAGTGCAAAAAAGTTGAAAGTACACCATTTCATAGCAAAAGCCCAATCAAAATATTTGTCCGACTGTAAAGAAAACCTCAATGATTCTACAGCATTAGTGCTTGTTGACTTCTCTGAAAACTATAGTTTTATAATTCAGGATGCCGTACAAGGGCATCACTGGGACAATACCCAGGCTACCTTGCATCCGGTAGTCTGCTATCAAAAAGTTGATGGTGAACTAAAAGTTACAAATTTTTGTGTAATATCAGATTCACTTACACACAACACAACTGCAGTTCATTCTTTTTTATGTGAAGCCTTGAAATTACTTAAAAGTCAGAATCCTAAACTAAAACATATTTGTTACTTTAGCGATGGCGCAGCAAGTCAATATAAAAACTATAAAAACATCATTAATTCAGTGTTACAT
Organism: Bathynomus jamesi; assembly: GCA_023014485.1. NCBI lineage: Eukaryota > Metazoa > Arthropoda > Malacostraca > Isopoda > Cirolanidae > Bathynomus > Bathynomus jamesi. The sequence continues at coordinate 539,692 of JAJOZX010002704.1, read as the reverse complement.
GAAAAAGATTTCCAACTAACATGTGAATGGAACTTTTTTGCCACCTCTCACGGAAAGAGCCCCTGTGATGGTGTTGGTGGCACCATCAAAAGGTTAGTTGCCCGGGCAAGTCTACAAGCAACAAGTAAAGGTCACATCACCAATCCAAGAGAGATGTTCAATTGGTGCAAATCTAATATTAATGGTATACAATTTCTGTACATTGATTCAGCTAAAATTGAGGAAAATGCTAATTTATTTGAGTTAGAAAAAAGGTATTCCTTAATTAAGACAATCCCAGGAACCCGTTCATATCACTGCTTTAGACCTTCATCAACAGGCATTAAACTGTACAAAATTTCTAGTGATGAAAATTTCTTTAACGTACAACTTCCCTTCCTCAATGCTACACAAGAAAATGTGGCTTACCAATATAAACCTGGTACATACGTGGCCTGTTTCTATGAAGGTGACTGGTTTGTTGGAAACATAGTTGAAGTGTGTGATACTGAGAAGGATCTATTAGTAAATTTCATGAAAAAGAATCCTTTTAAATGGCCTGAACAAGAGGACGTTTGCTGGATTCCATTCCAACATGTTTTGTGTTCAATTGAACCACCTACAGTTGCTGGGAAAATGGGGAGACAGTACAAGTTATCAAATGATTGTTTATCTAAAATTGAGGAGTATTTTAAAAAAAGCCTAAGTAACTACAGACCTGTATCAAGCTGAATAATAAATTGCAAATTTATGGCTGTGAGGCCATGGAGTGTTGAAGACAATCAGACTTAAAGCCTGAGTACAATAATAAATTCCTGAGTCAGTGTCTAAACATAAGAGTTATTAGCTATATATAAGTTTACATACGAATTTACATAAAACAACACATATTAAAAAAAGAATATGAACTTATAGCCAATAATTCACATACTTAAAAACTCAGGAATTCATTATTGTATATAGCTAAGTACTGTACACTTGTATTAAGGGAAGTAATACAACAAAGCTACTTAAATTTAAGGTTTTGTACTGAAAATGGTGGTTACTGCTAGTTTATCTGTACTAACTACATAATTTAAATTACTAGGAAGTGTTTAAAGAGCAGTAGAACATGGTTCTACACGATTTACTTAGGTAGATCCAAGTATTGAGCCTACAAGCTGGTCCATCTGTTGTGTTAACTGCAAATGTAGTAATAATCTAGGTATATATTGTCTTTTTTATGAGTAAAACTTATTTAGATAATTTAACATTTGTGAATTAACTTACCAAGTAATAAAATGGAAGTAAAATTACAATTCAATGTTGTAAAAAGAAATTTAAACATTTCAAAATTTTGAAAAAATTCAGAATTTTTCACAAAAAGTACTTTTCTTTGAATAGCCAAAACTATATGAAGGAGTTGAGTTGAGATCTATTCCTTAATATATGTTTTTTTACACATATGTATCTTTCTTTACGAGAAGTATCAACTCCTTGACTAATTTCAGACACCTTTAGATTAAGCCCCAAAGTTGATGTTAGTTTTGCAAATTTTGTGAAAATATCAACTTTTGGAAATTTTTAAAAATAAAAATAAATCCTTTTTTGGTTATTTTTTATTTCACTCATAAATTTACAACCCATAGAGACTATTAGGAGTATTAAAACAGCTGTGATTGATGTAGAACTAAAACTTTTGAAAATGGTAGTCGTAAAAGTGGGAGGAATTGATGCAAGCTTCAAAATGGAGCCATGTTTAAGCCCTTGTAACTCAGAAACTATTTGTTCCATAGCCTTTTAGCTTGCAAAATTGAAAAGCCCACCAGAAGTTGTATTGGCATAACAAATTTGAAGCTGCTTCTCCTTTCAGAAGACACTTTTCAAGGCCTCTCAAAATGAAGGCATTGGCCAATCAAGCCCAACATGGGCATGTTTTGTCGAAGGTGGGGGCCATTTAAGCGACCATAAAATTAAACATTTTTGACTGAGGAAGCTAAAATTTTAGATTTAAGCTATTGAAGAAAATCAGAGATGGTCACCCAACCAACTTTCTGAAATCTGTACCAGTTGAGCTGGAATGACTATTGTACTTCACAATTTCAAGATCAATTGCAATTACACAAATATAACTATCTATTCTATATATCTAAATATATATCTAAAATAAATATATATCTATAAAAATATATAAGTATAACTAAATAAACTATCAAAGGTTTATTTTCATTGGATGATGTATGACTGCCAGAGCTAGGGGTATAATTTTTAACAATTGACATTAATTGATCAATTACATCAGTTATAGCTCAAAAATCAATTACAATTACCTTTATTTTTATTTTATTTTCAATCAATTACAATTAATGGAAATTAGGATCAATTAATTAAAAATACATAATTATTCATTGTATCCAACCCTGTTAAAGGCTATTTTTGCTTAGATGGCACAAATAAAATTTGGGACCAACTGATCTTGTTTCAAAGGTCTACAACAAGAAAAAATGTGGTTTCATTTACAGATTGGAATAAATACATATGCTAAAAAAATCCTTGCTCCAAGGTTTAAATAAGCCTATTTTCACATGGGTACATACCATACTGTTGTACACAATGAATAAATACACAAAGTTAAGTAATTCTATTAAAACTCCTCTAACTCTTAAAACTGAACTTATTCTAAAGGGTAGTACCTATAGCCTAGTATAAGGTACTTATATATGTACATTAGGGTGGATCACTTCACTTTTTTTTTAAAATTATAGCTGGTCAAAGTTTTTCCCATGATTTGGTTCAGTGGAAGTACACCGACACCATTTTTACCAAAATCGATCAATATTTAGGGGTCGCGCATCGACCTTGAAAATTTCAATTTTGGAAATTTAGCCAAATTGACAATTTTTTACTGAATAAAGATAAATCATCACATGACCATATTTTCTGAATCCTCTCAGTGAAAGAGATCCTCTCAGATACTTACCAAGTTGATAGGACAAGTGGTTTAGAAGTTATACTCACCTCGAGATAGCATTAAAATTTAAAATACCGTATTTGTCCCCATACCTCCATATGCTGTCTGCCATTGTCTGCTTTTTAGGATAAGATAAAACAAATAAGGAAAGATCAAATGTATTTTGTATTAAAATGGTTTACCGATATCACTAAAGGCACTTACTCCAGTGCCCCTAACTAGGTTCAAAAACTGTATGAATCATGGTTAGAACACAAGTCATCTTAAGGCATGCGCCATGTACTCTCTCTGCTAACTCCCTTTCCCTCTGTGCTGCGTCATCTTGGCAAGTGACGACTTCTTGAAGTCACCGATTCTTTCTGGCTCTTTTCCACGAGCTGAAGAAGACCCTGCAGCTGTGACTCATCTTTTGTGACAGTGTTCGTGTAATCTTCTATCAGTTTTATCCCTCTCTCTACCACGTCGTTGGTAACTTTCAGATGCAAGATGACATTCTTCAGATCACAGTAGTTCTTATCTTGATCCCACTTATTCACCGGCAGAGTGAGCCACGTAGACGCGCACACCTGCAGGCCTGTGAACGAACCATGATGACTCATCAATCAGGTCCGGAAGGCGCATCGTGTCATCAACCGAGATGATGTCATACATGAAGTCCTCGGGCACAGCGAGGTGGCACAGCTTCTTTGCCATCTCGTGCTTCACAGTGTCTTCCATTTTGTCACTGCAGAGGGCAAAAATGACGGTCTGAGGCCTCAGATACCACAAGTACCACCTGATCACTGCCAGTGAAGCCTCTGCAATCTCCCGATCCACAGCCCTGTACTGCAGAAGACGCTGGTACAACACAAGGTCATTCAGCGGGGCATCAGCTGCGACAGGAGCCGCCAGCCAGGCAGGTGCGTAGAGGGAGGAGTGCAGTAAATAGTACCACTCTCTGAAGTTTCTGTACCAGCTCGTCGTCGAACTCCAGCTGACCGCTGAACATCAGGAGCTTCGTGTAGTAGATGATCTGAAACGAATATGCACTGTGATGTATAAATACTGATACCACTCCATATAAGTTTGTTTAATGGTAAATTATTTATCTTATTTTTTTCTGGTAGGGACTTCAAATGGCTGTTTGCACAAGGCAATACAATATTTAACTTCTAATTCAAAATACCAACATTGGCCATCCACCTCGCATGATGGTAGGCTCCTGGGTGCATGAAGTGTGTGCCACAACGTGGCTGGGCCCCGAGTACCAGGAGTGTAATCTCCACCACTTCTCGGTAGTCTTCTCTGACAAGACCAGAAGCAGTGCCGAGGAACTTGACTGCCTCATCTCGGAGCTCCATCAGCCACGTCACCTCCGCCAAATGCTCGATCTCCAGCTCGTGATAAGTCGAGAGGTCAAGCTTGTCCCACCTGAAAGGGGAGTTATGAAAATATTGCATGAAAACGACTGAAGTTTCCCTTTTCAACTGCTATTATCATCATTAGTAGAAGGATGCTGATATCTCAATTGCTCTGAAGGCAAAAAATCATTGGAGAAAACAAATGCAACTTAGACTTGAAATTCACCTTCTCCTCAGATACTGGAACAAAGGTTCAGTTGGTGCTGTGGTTCTTCCAAACGTGGTGGTGACCACTGCCCCCACGATGCAGGGTTGGCAGAAAACCCACTTTTTTTGAAAAAGACCACCCCAGGTGGGTTTTTTTGGGTTTTTTACCTAAAACCCGAAAAACCCCGGGGGAAATTGGGTTTTTTCATATGTCCATTTTTTTGTCATCTGCTGGCTTTAATATCATATATGGTAGTTCATATTAGACCTACCTATTCTTATAATAATACTGTACTGTATCGTACACTATTAATATAACATTTGTCTTGTTTTTAGCAAAAAGGTTGCCTTCCAGGCAATTAAGCATAAAAAGTTATTATTTTCTCAGATTGAGCTTCACAACAAAATTTGGAAAACATGGACCAATTTGAACTAAATTTGGTGTGGTAAATTATCCTATTTGTTAGGCTATACTTCCTATGGAAGACAGGCCCCTGTGTCTTCTGCTGGAAGTAGATGAATTACAGCTCCCAAAGGGAACTTAATTCAGCTAGTTATATCTATTTAATTCATATTACTGAATATTTTTTCTCTTATTTCACAGTTAAATAAAACAAACTGGCAACAGCATATTTATCTTTACTGCTAGCCTACAGAATTAGTCTGTTTGAAGTTATAACTGCATTAAATAATGCCAAAGACCTTTGGATCAGGAAGAAAATCAGGGCATGAATGGAGTGAAGTCAATATTATTGATGGGACTAGTAAAGTTAGATGCAAACATTGCAATAATGAAATAAGTAATAAAATAGAGCGAATAAAAATGCATTTAATGAAATGTTTGAAACACACGGAATCAAGAAACAAGACTGACAATACTGCCAGTACATCATCATCATACTGCCATGACATAGACCTCTCAGATGATCCAGACTCATCCTCACCACCACTGACACAATTACAGATGAAAAAAAGAAATTCAAAAGAAAGTAAGCAATTTTGGCATAACAACAACAACTTTGCAGAAAAATGTCATTGATAACAAAATAGCCAAATTCTTTTATGCAAATAATATTCCATTTCTATGTGCAGAGTCTAAGTATTTTATTGAAATGATAGAGACTAAGACCAGGCTACACTCCACCTTCCCGGCGAAATTTGTCTAGTCCACTTTTAAATACAATCCATGAAGAAGTTGATTTATCCACAAATTACTAAGCTGCCCACCAAGTTCAGCCTCGATTGAAAGAGTGTTCTCCACATTTGGCCTTGTCTGGACCAAATTACACAATAGATTAGGCCTTGAAAAAACTGTAAACCTTGTAAAAAATTAACAGGCAATTGAGGATGACTGACCCATCTGATTGGAAAAGTGATGAAGAATAGTTAGTCATTCAGTAGATGTATATTCAAATTTCAAACAATATATAGTTTCATTTGTTCAACTTACTGTACACAATTACAATGTTCAATATAACCACATATAATAAGTCAATATTTTTCTATGTATATACCAGTATGTATTTCATGCTGGAAATTTTGGAAAACATTTATTTATTTTTGTATGGATTTATCTAGTAAACTTTTGAACTTTGACTTTTACATTACATGAGAGGGAGAAGAAAAGTCTGATGCCCATGAAACTCCCCTCCCTATGAAAAGCAAAAGTTGGGGATGCTGAGATGCTTGGACACTTAAAACTTATTAGGATTGTTTAACCTCCTTCGCAACATGCTATATATAGAGTTACATGACAGAGGAGGGGACCGACAGCTTAACATGGGTTCTGAACCATGGGTCGCTGACTGACTTCCATCCACCACAATCCTGGAGTACCATACCACCCTGATTGGCTGATGTCTACACTCTATAACCTGCTACCTCACCCAAAGAGTTATACCTGTAGGTCTATTTGTTGACTCATGATTGCTTGCTTTGCATGTAAAATCATTATAGGCGCCTATATGACAATTTTTAAAAATAATTGCATATGCACTTCTTAAGTTTCATGAAAAAACCCACAAGTGGGTAAATTAGTGGGTTTTTTCAAGTGGGCTTTTTTGAAAAAACCCGGGTGGGTTTTTTTGGGCTGGGCCCACTAGTGCCAACCCTGCCACGATGAGCTCCATAACGTGATGGCGACAGCCCAGCTGGAAGAGCAGTTTACCAAGCATGTTCTCCAGCCAGACCACCGCACCCTGCACCCTCCGCGTATTGATGGAAGTTGTGTCGAAGCACAGTCCAATCACGTTGTTCTCGCATCCCCAGTCTTTGAGAGCACGAAAGGTCGCCTGGCCTGGGACAGACCGGTGCCATCAGCAACAGTCAGAACTGCCAGCAACTTTCCTTCTGTGCATTGGGGAGCTCCGGAGATGAGAATCGCTTGGCAGTGCTCCAATGGTCCAAGAGTGTCCTGAAACGTATGTCATACATGCCAATCCATTATCATCCACTGGAATATGTCAATCCACTGTCGTTACTGGAACATGTTAATTCACTGTTATCCACGGTGAGGGCAAAACTGACCTCGATTACTTTACCATCCCAGTGGATGACAGCATGCCTCAGAGATACGAAGGATTTCTGCACAGCTGTCGACACTTCACAACGATGTGCCACTCTTCCACGGCAAGACGTGTCCTTCGAGATACTGAATTTGTCCAGGTCTGCGGGCGGATCTGCCGAATGTAGGACTGCCACCACAACACTTGCCACCTATGTGCGAAATTAAAAGGAAATTGACAAGGATGCGTATGGTTTTTATGTGACAAAATAATCACTAAATTTTCAGTCATTACGTCTATTATATCTATGTCAAGGAGATCATTACTGATATATACACACCTGATTATTGGACATCCAGAAGCGATCAGCCACTTCAATAACAGCCGGTGCATTGAGGATGCAGTGAGGAAGGCTGATTGATACAGTTGATTCTCTCAGCTGTCAGTATGGTGGTTCTAGCTGTGATTCAGAGTTGCTCGATGATCTGCTTTCTATAGATTCATCGTTGCTCTCAGCTTCAGTTCCTAATTTCGTTTTTGAGGTGCCTGGCTCATCACGAGATTGTTGTCTTGAGAGTTGCTGTTTTCTCTTGACAACGAACACTTTATCATTCTCACTCATTGTTGCCTGGCGCAGGCCCTGTTGATCCTCATAAAATTTAATATCTTCTTGTTTGTTGTTGTCTGAGCGCAGTCGACTTTTCTGTATCTCTTCAATAGCATCAGGAGCTCCGATGTCCCAGAGCTTGTTCAGATTTTCTGAAAACTTCTCCCTGCCTTTTCCCGTGTCACTCTCTCTCATCTTGCTCTTCTGCAGCGAGCACCACTCTTCCCACAGTAACTCCAGTTTTCTTTCGCAGTTACGCCTCGTGATCATCTTTATACGTGCCATGTTCCAAAATGCCAGAACATTGGCCACCATCTCTTTTACGGCAGCCTTCCTGTCAGTAGTTTCCTGCTTGGCATAGAAGAAGTACTGGAGAACTTGATGGGTGGTTGGCAATTTGGCACTACCGATCAAGGAAGATGGCTGACCAATTAAGATGTCCATGGCTGACCTTAGAGAAGGTGGTGCTGTTGTTGCTGCTCTCTCCTTTCCAGAATAAGTAACTTTCAGTCTTTTCCCACTCCTGGTTGTTAACAGTTTATCCATTGTACTAAAGTCTAGACTCTAGACTTATCAAACAAGAATCAATTGACACAGTTGATCTGTAAAAAGCAAACTGTGATTAGTAAAAATATTGGTCATAGACATAGCGTGTGTGTGTGTAATTGGGATTTTAGGATGTGCCAGCTACTGATGCTATGATTACGTCCATAACGGGGGACAAATATGGTATTTTAAATTTTAATGTTATTTCTAGGTGAGTGTAACTTCTAAATCACTTGTCCGATCAACTTGGTAAGTATCTGAGAGGATTCAGAAAATATGGTCATTTGATGATTTATCTTTATTCAGTAAAAAAATTTCAATTTGGCCAAATTTCCAAAATTGAAATTTTCAAGGTCGATGCGCGACCCCTAAATATTGATCAATTTTGGTAAAAATGGTGTCAGTGTACTTCCACTGAACCAAATCATGGGGAAAAACTTTGACCAGCTATAATTTTTAAAAAAAAGTGAAAAGTGATCCACCCTAATGTACATAGCTTTACCTTTAAACAGGATAGCAGGTTCGAAGTTCTTCACACTTTTGAATGTCCATATAAATTAATTATGTAATTTAAATTACCTATATTATATAATTCTCTGAAATATACAAAAAAAAAAAAAAATTTATAATAGGGCCAGATACTTATTCGACCAAATAACTGGGTTAGGTTAGGTTAGATAATTACTGATTTTTTTGAAAATTAGCAGACATTATATAGCTCAGTAAGAAAAATCTAATGGTATTTTTCTCAACACTCTAGCTCAAACAGTTCCAAGGATACGATGCTCCAAAGTTTGGTGGAAAAAGGTACTTGGTCAAAATGGAGGTGGGTATGGTCTACTGAAATGGCTGTAGCATCTATACTAACTTAACACTAAAAATCTTGTTTTAGGTTAAGGTAGACATGTGTACCCAAAATTGGGTGAAAGGAGAAAAATATCAGTTGTGACATCAAATGACCTACACAAGGTCAAAGGTCAAAAATAAGATCAACTTTTTTTTTTACCACTGAGGTAAAATATGAATAGAAACAAAGTTGTAGATCTGCTTAAAAGTTTTAAAATAGTGTTCAAATGGTCTCTGTAAGTGCAATAGGAGCCAAGATATTTCATGTTGAAATATGGTATGACCTTAGAAATTGACTTTTTACAAAATTCAAAGGACCATATGACCTAGAATGTTGAAACAAGTGGCATTCTGTTTTTCTCACAGATCTATAAGTGTGCCAATTTTCAAAAAAATGGTCACTTTATCGAGGGTTTACTATACACATATTTATATTATTGTTATTCATATTTTCAACAATAGTTTGCACAAAAAATAACTAACAGATTTGAAAAGAGCGGGTAATATTAACCCAGAAAAATATATTTTTTACCAAAAGTTCAGGTCATGTGACCAGAAACATTAACTGCACCCCCAATGAATCAGTGTTCTTATCCACCTCCTTCATGGACTTGGCCACCTAACTATACTGAACAAATCCCACACCAGTCAACACACACACACACACATCTGAGTTCACCACCAGTTGCATTAAGGCAAGAACTGCCCATGGTTGCCATGGGTGCTCCTCAGTCTACTGCAACAAACAGTTGAGGAAAGCTGAGAGCACCCAATGGAAGAAAAGTGAGAACTGCAGCAGACTTCCCTAGGGGTCAGTCTCACCCACCAGCCAATAACTTTCAGCAAGTTGCAGCAGTACCAAGAAGCCACAGGACATGTACCTATTGTCAGCAGTCAAGGCATACAAATGGTCAATGTCCCTCGCTTCCTTTATGTCATTGGTGTGGAAAGTGGGGTCATCTCCAAGATTGCTATGCTGCCAGGAACATTTGCATACGTTGTAAGCAACACGGACATAGCCCTGCACAGTGTCCGACTCAGAGGAACTATTTAACTGAAAAGCCACAATGCCCAAGTTGTGGAGGACCACATTTGGGTCAAGACTGCATGAATGACCAGGGGTTAGTCCCAACATCACAAGAACTAGCACCAGAATTGGGAAACTAGATAGCTCTGTCATGGAAGGCCACATGCCAGAGCTACCCTAGCATGTTAGCAATGAACGGTCTTTTGGAGGCATCATTGCTTCCCAGGAAGCAACATCCTCAGGGCAATATCCATTAGCAAGTCAGATCGCACACAACTACCTTGAGACCCCCCAGAGTGAGACTGAAAATGAGACAGCAGATGTTGAACAAGTTGGAACCCCCCTGGAGAGGGATGAAGATCAGCCAGTGAACACTGAAGATGAATTGGCTGAAGTTCTGGACCTGAGACAAGAGCAGCAACCAAGCAATGCCTTAGTCATCCAGCCAAGAATAATTTTTTTTTTTTCCCTTTGAGAGAAGGAGAACAATTCCCAAACATCCGGGTTAGCCATGTCACTAAGGAAAGGTTTTAGTTTGAGAACATGCTGAATCATCAAGTATGTACTCCCCCACCAAGTTGCTTGATCCAAAATCACCCCTTTTCCAGCATATCACTTCAGTATAGCATCTAGTTTTGGTGTTCTAGCAGCCACCATGATGTTTTGCAACTTGCCAATAAGACTAGCTTCATGTTTTTCTCTCAAGCCATCATGAATTGCCAGTTGTAGCATATGGACACCACAGCACATGTGATGGATCTTAGAGAGCCTTGTAGCAGCATTCACAAATTCATCTAAAGTATCACCACCATTGCCTGAAACTTCATCAAAATCAGCTACCACTTCATCTTTGTTCAGCTTCTCGATGGTGCTCATCAAGTTGGTGGCGTTGTCAATCATAATCAATAAGACTTGTTCTTTACCAATGTCAAACTCTTCCAGAACATCCATCACAGGTTGCTGGATAGTCACTTGTGTGTTGGGCTTCAGTGTCCCTTACCACCAATGTGTGAGAGCGCACTTTTTTTTCAAATCATCCATGAACTGAACGTTGATTGCGAAGTAATTAACTCTGGTGTGTGCAGGCATCCATATTCAGAAAAATGAACTATCCACGAAGAAATTCCTTGAGTGCATGCTTTTGCTTTTTTGCCTCCTCCAGTACCAGACTTCAAATACTGTTCCTTTCTAACGAAACACCAAGTTTACAGGCCATTTCCCCATTCAACCAACAAAAGCTGGGGTAGAGAACAACCTCAGAGAGCAAGCATTCTTAACCACCATTTCAATGATGCAGCCCTTGAATTTATCTGCTGTCATGGACACAGTAACCTTTCCACTCTCGAAGTACTTGGTAACAAGAGCTTGACAATTTGAAGAACTTGGGCCAGGAGCATCATCCTTCTTACTTTTGGCATCCTTTTCAGTAACAATCTTCAACACCTTGGGATGATGGCATTGTAAATGACGCTTTAGATTTGATGCTCTGCTCGGGGCAATGGTTCCTTTGCCTGAGTAAGCATTAATTTTGGTGCCACAGGTTCTCTCATCACCTTTGGTCACTTGGCACACGAAAAACTTTCCTTCATCAGTGATTGAGAAATATTCAAAAACTGCAGATTTCAGCTTCAATTGCTGCGCCATCACAAAGATTCATGATAGTGATGTGTTTCTGAAAAAGAAAACTATAAAATGAGGGAAAGTAAATTTATGCCGAGAGCTTTAATAGATAATAGTACAAATGTTGAAATTCATCTGAGCTGCTATGTCTAGTGAATACAGCTGCTAACGCCTAACAGTGCATATATATATATATATTAGGGTGGTCCAAATCCATAGGGAGAAATTTCAAAATTGTCTTAGATAGTCTCCACAAGTGTGGTTTTTGTCCATTTAGTGTCCACATGGTCTGTGCAAAATTGCAGCGTGATTGGTGAATATTTAGAGGTCGCCCCACTCTGAATATATATATTATATAATGTACTTTTTCTTCCGTCGGTCCGATGGCTCAAACTCGATCAATTCCAAAAGTTTGGCTTCTAGGGATGGCAACTGGAACTTTATCCATGTCAAGGCTCCCTACATGCCTTGACGCCCTCCTCTTGGGGCAATACCACCACATCAATCAAAAGCAAACCACCTCCGACAGTCTGAACCAGGCATGCCAGAGGGTGATTGAAGTCCTGACCCGAGCGCGGATCCCAACTCAACGGATCGACTCCTGTGTCCGTAAGCTTTCAAAGCTTTTAGACCGCTACAAAACACTCAAGAAGCACAGGACCAGGCAACGTGCCAGCGATAGAATGAATGAAGACATCTTCAAAGCGGACATCCAGGAACTGTTTGACATCGCAACCAGTGATGCCATGAGCACAATCATCAACGTTGAGAACCGAAATTTCCTGTCCATGCAGCGCAAGGACGTCAATTCTTGCAGCATGGCTGGCATTGATAAGGAAACGACTACACAAGAGGACAGAAAGCGATCCAGAATGGAGAAGGAAGCCAAGGCATGAAGCAACACAGAAAGATTTGGAAGAAGCAGGAGTGTCATCAATTGATCTTTCCTCTTCTTCTTCCCTTTTTTCGCAAGACGACGACGACTATAGACCATCGGTTCCGATTCCTTCTTCGTCTGAAGCTCCGGCACCAAAGCGTCCCAAGAACAAGGTTACGAACATTTTCCAATCTCCAGAAGTCATTGGAGCAATGGATCGCACCAATCTTTCTGACCAGAATGCTGTTTTCGTAACTGGAGCTGTATTACAGGCCACGGGGCATGATCTGTCTGGGATGACGTGCTCTCGGAGCTCTATTCATCGCTACAGAGAAAGTGGGCGAGAACAGGCAGCTCGAGAAGACCTAGAATCATTCTCTCTAGAAGACCCTGTCCTTCTCCATTGGGACGGAAAGCTTCTCCCCGGCATTGAAGGGAAGAAGACGAATGTGCATCGGATAGCAATCCTTATAGCATTCAATGGACAGGAGAAGCTGCTTGGTGTCCCAAAGATGAAACAAGGAACTGGAGAAGCACAGGCCCAGGCATGCCTTCAAACTATGAAATTATGGAACGTGGAACAGCATGTGAGAGGTCTCGTCTTCGATACCACTGCGTCAAACACGGGTTTACATCGCGGAGCCTGTGTCAGGATTGAAGAAGCATTGGGTCACGAGCTAGTTTGGATCGGTTGTCGACATCATATACTTGAAGTCGTACTTGCTGATGTCTTTGCCTCAATATTTGGCTCAACAGGAAGTCCTGAAACAGGCCTTTTTAAGCGATTTCAAAAGGAATGGCCATCTCTCTCCCACGAAGCATTTGTCTCAGCATCGGACAGCTTGTTCGAGAACCCTCAACTCCAAGAGATGAGAAAAGAGATGCTCACTTACTTACCTAACACTCTTCAGGCAAGCCAACCTCGTGACGACTACAAGGAGTTCCTTGAACTATCTTTGCTCTTCCTGGGGGAAAAGACTGGTGGTCAACTCTTTATCCGAGCTCCAGGTCCCATGCACCACGCGAGATGGATGGCGAAGGCGATTTATGCGCTCAAAATCTACCTCTTTCACTATCAATTCAAGCTCACAGCACGCGAAGAACGAAACGTGACTCAGCTGGCTTTATTTGTCAGTCTGATTTACGTCAAGTACTGGCATGAAGCGCCAATGGGGACACAAGCTCCTCTCAATGATCTCAAAATGCTGCATCTTCTGGAAAAATATCCACACGGAGGAGCTGCACAAGCGGCGAAGACAGCTCTAAGATGCCACCTGTGGTACTTGTCGGAGCATCTGATTGGACTGGCCTTCTTCGATAATAGGATCGATCCTGATACCAAAAGGAGAATGGTTCAACACCTCCAACATCCCCAAAAGAATGGCTGCCCCCGATGAATCGACATGGCGGAAGCTGGTGTTGAAAATGATGTGGCATCCTTCGTCACGAAAAGGACATTGACCCTCTTTGATGCCTTGAAAGTTGGAGGTAAGGAGGAAGCGCGCCAGTTACTTCAAAAAGATCCACGGGAATGGCCAAATGACAAGAACTACAAAGAACTTAGAGATCGCGCCTTAAAGATGAAAGTCATCAATGATGCTGCCGAGCGAGGTATTGCTCTCGCACAACGCTACAATGACACTTTGACACGAAACGAGGACCAGAAGCAGTACCTCCTACAACTCGTAGCCGCCCACCAAAAACAGATACCAATACCATCCAAGGCGACTCTGATGCAGAAGAAATAATGAAGATACACCCATTATCATGTCCTATTGTCTTACTGTTTTCTTTCATATTCTTTGAGAACCAAAAAAAAATTTAGTTATTCAGTTGTCTATATATTTTCCCAAATTTTCAAAAAGGGGGCAAGTGGGGCGACCCCTAAATATTAACCGAATAACGTGAAACTTTGCACAAATACTGTCCACACCAAGAGGCATAAAACCAACCTTGTGGAGAGAACTTAGTCGATGCTTTAACCTTTTGGACCACCCTAATATATATATATATATATATATATATATATATATATATATATATATATATATATATACCGGGTGTCCGAGAATTATTTGTACAATTTTTGGCTGTTATTAAAAGTAAACCATGAAGTGTAGAAATTCCAGTGTTATTCCATTTTACAGAGAATCTCATTAAGTTTTTTCTGATACCATGTTTTGACAAGTTTTTTAGAAATGTACGCGGGTGACAGACATTGATGATTTAAAAGCTAGAATCACAGCTGCTATTGAGCGAATTGATGTGGATATGCTGCAGCGTACATGGCAACATTTGGAGTATCGATTGGATGTTTTGCGAATCACTAATGGTGCACATATTGAATGTTTGTAACAACATTACTTTAATAAAAGAAACTTTTGAAAATACAGATTCTAAATAATCTTGTTTAAGAATTTTATTAAAAGATGAAATTGTACAGATAATGTTAGGACACACTGGAATTTCTAAAAAACTTGTCACAACTTGGTATCAGAAAAAACTTAATGAGATTCTCTGTAAAATGGGACAACACTGGAATTTCTACACTTCATGGTTGACTTTTAATAACAGCCAAAAATTGTACAGATAATTCTCGGACACCCTGTATATATATATATATATATAATATATATATTATATATACCCGCAAGGGGGTTCTAAGCTCGTTCTCTTGAGTGCTCTTTGTACTCATTTGTACGTGCTTGTTCCTGGAGGTTTCACGTGCGCCCTCCCGGCCCTAGCACCCAAGGATGATGGGGCTCTACCCTGCAGTCCTTGGTCTTTTTCCACTTCGACTGTCCCCTCCACCCTTTCTTTTTCCTCTGTCTTTCCTCTCACTTTTTCCGCTGAGATATGCCCTTTTAAATAGAGGCGAATCGGTTCTTCCTGAACTTAAAAAAAAAAAAAAATATATATATATATATATATATATATATACAGGGTGAGTCAAAAGTCTCCATACATAGGCAAAATGGTCATGATAAATAAATGCTTATTTATTTTTTATTTTTTTGCAGGTGATGTGCTGAGATGCCTTCATCCCAAGAAGAACGTATAGAGACCATTCTTCTGGCAGGATCAGGAAGCTGTCGCAAGGTTGCTGAGGATTTTAACAGGAGACATGCCCCTGGCACGCACATCACACACAACACCATTACCAAACTCATTGAGAAGTTCAAGATGATGAAGTGTTGCAGACCAACTGAGAAGTGGCCATCCACGAACAGCCACCAATGAAGGCACAGCGACCATGGTGCTGGCAGTATTCGCAGAGTCCCCAAAAAAGCACTCTATGGATGTCTGCAGAATGCAGTGTCAGCCAAAGGAGTATCATCCACATTATGAAAGAGCACAGATAGAATCCATACAAAATGCAAATGTTGCAGTATCTTAGCGAAGATGACCTGGACAGACAGCTGGAATTCTGTGAATGGGCAAGAACAAAAGTGGACGAAGACACAGAGTTCTCGGCTGGCATCCTGTTTTCAGATGAAGCCAACTTTTATGTTCATGGAGAGGTTAATTATCAAAACGTACGTTATTGGAGTGATGACAACCCACACTGGATGAGTCCCTCAAAGATGCAAGGTGCTGGAAAAGTGATGGTGTGGTTCAGGATATGGGGCAACACAATTGTTGGCCCTTTTTTCATTGACACCAATCTGAATGCCAAAATGTATCTAAACATGCTGCAAAAGACAGTCATGCCATCCCTGCTGAATGAGGATGGGGGATTTCCAGCGTACTTTCAGCAAGATGGGGTGCCACCCCATTACAGTATCTGTGTGCACCAGTGGCTGGATCAGCAGTTTCCAGGTCACTGGATTAGCTGCCGTAGTCCCGTGGTGTGGCCTCCGAGGTCCGCAGACCTCACCCCACTTGATTTTTACTTGTGGGGGCACTTGAAGGCCATGGCGTACCAGGTGAAAATACAAAACACGGACCACCTAAAGGAACACATTCGTGATGAGTGTGCACGCATAACACCAGACGTGTTAACGTGTGTTTGCCATGACTGGGACTTGGGAGGAACGCATCCATATGTGCATTCAGTGTAATGGTACCACACAGAGCATATTTCGTGACTTACAAGTGACTGCATAATAAAGTGACCATTTTGCCTATGTATGGAGACTTTTGACTCACCCTGTATACCTATATTTTATATATTAGTTAATAGTTTACTAAATAATTATACACACATCAATAATATTACTGTATATATTATAAATATACTTTTAAGAGCTCTGTAGATGTGAAATTATGTTAAATGTGTCCAAATGTATACAGAAATTTCCCTCAACAAACTTTTACCTTCTATTAACTTTGTGTCCAATTGGATATGAACTATGCATAAACTCCTATACAAATTATATTATAGTCTTAGATAAAAAATAACCTGGTAAAATGCTTCTTTACAATCAGCAGAAGAAAACAAAACCTAAATATACGTTATATTATTAAAAAAAATTAGAAAATAAACATTTACCAGGAAAAAAAATAGCTTCTACACACGCCACGCTTCAAATTGTTAGTGATGTTATCAATCATGTACCATCTATTGAGCAAATTAAAAACTGAGCCTAATGTGTACATCTGGATACAAAGTTATAAAAGATACATTTTTTCTCACTTAAGTATTATTAGGATTTAGGTAGGTAAAAAAAATAATTTAAGTTAATATGTCCAATTGGTCTGAAAATATGACAAAGTATTAAAAAGACATTCTAATCAGGCAGACATTCTGAGAAACCACACGTAGTTTCATGCCTAGAAAATTCCAAGAAACCATGTGCAATTGAAAATTTCAAGAAATGCATGTAGTTTTATGATTTGGAGTTGGAGTTGGGGGATTTGTACCAACTCTGACTCTTGACTCCAACCCTGGTTTTAACAAAAATATCATAACTGTAAAGTTGTTCAGGTCTTGGGTAATTTCATCCTGATCGTCAGTTGGGTAGTTTCATCCCAGTGGCAAAATCCCCTAGGTGATGAATCTACCATAAACCTTCTGTTACATGTTTTAAGGTGGAATTAAATAAGGATCTTTACTAAGTTTTCCAGACTATCAATGTGACAACCATAATAATGAAATGTAAAATTGTATAGTAATGGTTCAGAATACAGGCGCCACTTAAGCAAAATTTCGAAAAATATCATAGACACAAAGTTGTTTCTCTCATTAAAATACGTTGATTGCACATGTCGCATTTGTATAATTTAGGTCTCAGGGATATGGGGGCTTCCCCATAAAAATCACGCATCACAAAGTGAACCCTAGGTTAATATTCATTTTAATACTTTGTTCATTTTTGATAGGAGACATTCTATGACAACTTAATATATAAATTCATATTCAGGGCACCTTGAAACCTCAGGGAAACTGATAAAAATCAAAGAAATGTAATAATTATTTTTTACGGAAAAAACAAATTTAGACATAAAAAGCAGCTATTATAGGCCATTAACCGAGTGTTTACCTCTTTCTGCTATTAAAATTTTGCCAGTCCTCATCCTCTCCAGTTTTATGGGGACATCTCATGGCAAAATTAGGAAACATAGGTCAAATCAACTAATTAAATCTGGTTTTTGTTTCATGTTACCTTATCCAACCAATCAGAGATGTGCATTTTGAATCTCCAATAATGTATACTCATTCCAAAATCCTTATTCAGTTCGGTTTTCGCTATGGTCTGTCTAGGGTGTGATTTGGATTACTTATAAAAAGACGACAGTGCTGAAGTTTTCTTTACCAGTCACAGTGTTTTACCTACTCATGTTATTTGTCCACAGTGTGGTCATGAGTGTAATTATAGAGAAGTTGCTGACATATTATTGCAGAAGATTGACTAGGGACGAGCGTGGCAGAAAAAAGTATTCCTTCTCTGTTTCCCATCGAAAGGGCACGTGGGTTGAAAAATCCCACCTCAAATTGTGGCAAAACTTATTGTATATTGGGTTATTCTTGACAAAGCGTTTAACACAGCTAGATGCACAGCTCTATTTAGCGTTGGCTTCCAAGAGTGTGGTTAATTGGAGGAGTTTTTGCTTTGACATCTGTGAGCATTGGCTAGGCCAGTGCTCTTCAACCTTTTTATGCTTACCGCCCACTTTTGTAACTTTTGAATCTCTGTATCGCCCACCAAAATTAAAAATGCAAAAACTCAAACTAAAAGTTATATACCTTGCATAAAACAATAAAATTAATTGCAATTACCTTTAAATTAATGAGATCCTTGAGCCACTAGTGGGTGGTACCGCCCAGGTTGAAGAGCACTGGGCTAGGCCAACAAGTTCAAATTGGTGGGTCTGGCAAAATTGTCTATTTATTCCTATTGGTCACCGCTGATTTGTACAAACATCCCAACGCTGCTATTTAAAGTAAGAAATTGCAAAAAAACACGGGTTAGGTTAGGTTAGAACCAACACATATTTTTCTGGTGTTTTTTGGTGTGATTTGTTCAAATCTGAACTTCATTTCTTTGGGAAATGTACCATTTTTGAGAAATTTTCAATTTTAACAGCTCATTTCCCAAAGAAATGAAGTTCAGATTTGAACAAATCACACCAAAAAACACCAGAAGAATATGTTTTGGTTCAGAAAGGAGAAAAAGCACTAAAATGAATAATTACCAAACCCTATACCAATCAATTTGTGATGCATGATCTTTACAGGGGCTCTGCCCCCCATACCCCCGAGACCTAAATTATACAAATGATAATAGGTTATTATTCGTTTTTTGACCTAGTCACACCCAGCTATAACAGCAATAAATATTGAATAACCAATCAAAACTAAATAAGAAAATATATATAATATATATTATCTTGTGCAAATTTGTATAAAATATATTTTTTTATTAATATATTTTTTCTATTTTTAGTATTTTTTCAATATATAAATATCGACTATTTGGTGAATATTTATTTTTGGTGATTCTGGCTACTTCTACGTAATTCAGTTTGTCCTATTTTACAAATAAATCATTTTTAACAATTGTTCATCTGTTCAGTTCAATTTTTTTATGACTACAAGAATGACATGTCAGTTATGCATATTTGATTTTGAAGACGTGATCCACCATATTACCCTCGATGAAGACAAGATTTAGACCTTTTTTCAATCACGGAATAATTAAGACATCCGTGACCTACCCTAAATGCAATAGTGCTTGTATTTTAAGAAAAGACCAGAAGGTCTTCAGGTGCCGTAAAAAAAATCCTAAAAATAAACGTGTCATTTCAGTTTAAGGGCAAGCGAAATTTAGCAGACTACCCATGCAAGGTTGACACATATTATTACATTATCATTTTTATAATTTAGGTCTCTGTGGTACGGGGGCAGAGCCCCCGTAAAGATCACGCATCACAAATTGATCAGTCCTAATATTTTGCACACAGTTCAGTATGTGACACCAGTTAGGTCAACTATACGCCCTTAATGATTAGTTAGGTTAAGTCATGATATTTTCGTTTAAATTCATTAATTTAAACGAAAATGACGAGTGCAAACTTTTCTGGTTAATTTTGAGGTGTTTTGTACAAAACTGCCATCCATTTCCTGTGTAAATGCGTAGTTTTCAAGATGACAATATCTCGAAAACTACACATTTGCACAGGAAATGGATGGTAGATTCGTGCAGAACACCTCAAAATTGACCAGAAAAGTTTGCTCTGATTATAAAAAGAGTGGGTCAAAAAACGAATAATTACCTGATAATGTAATAACATGTTAAGTTATGCACTTTTTTAATATTTTTCAAACTTCGTTTTTTTGACTATGCAACACATGCAATCAACATATTTTAATGAGAGGAACAACTTTGTCTCTATGGTATTTTTCAAAATTTTGCTCAATTAAGTGGCGCCCGTATTCTGAACCATTAACAATTATATAACCAAATATTAAGCTCTTGAAGAATTTCGTTGAGATGTCTCACCTCGGCCTCAGTCAAGTCAATGTAGGCCCTAATTTAAGCCTACATCTTCAGTCTGGTAATATTACCAAGATGAAAACTTGTAATCCAATTACCAAAATATTATCTCTATTTCTAGGGTCAAAACTTGCCAGTCTGAGAAAGAAGATCTAGGTTTGAATTTGCCTAAGCCTAGTATAATAAAAACTACATTTCATTTGGAAAAGCTAGCTTTAGTGTGCCATGGCTACGCCTAGCCTAAGTTCATAACTTAATTTTAATAAACCTAAGTTGACTTAAGTAAATTAAAGAAAAACTCACCTGTCTCCCATAATAGCCTAGTTTTTAATGAGAAAATATAATTTAGGCTACTTAACAGACAGGCAATCCTTAATCTCCATTTTCTCAGCCTAGGCTGAAACTAAGTCGATGATAACTTGCAAAGACTTCGAAAGAATGAAGAGGATGAGGTATACACTGTGTACATAAAATTCTGAGAAAAATCTTACGTACGGTATATATTGTCGTATCAACTAAGCTAGGCCTGCCTACTTGTATTTAATGAAATATATGTGTATAACCCAGTACAGTACAGTACAGCATATGGAACGGGAACGGTAAAGACTTTTTCTCTGTTGTGCTCCAAGTTTTTTTTAATTATTAAACGATTACAGTATTAAATGTGTAGATTTTGCTTTATTGGGATTATTAATTAAAGGGTGACCGGTCAAAATGTCTCCTAGCCAAAACATCCCCATTCTAAAGTAACCCTGCTACCCTGCTAGGTTAATTGAATGTCCGGTTAAGTCAACTGTACGGGCAAAACGTCCCCTAGCCAAAACATCCCCATTCTAAAGTAACCCTGCTAGGTTAATTGAATGCCCGGTTAGGTCAACTCTACGCGCTTGATGAGCGGTTAGGTAGGTTAGGTTGTGATATTTTTATTAAAATTCTTTTATACCACAAAGGTTTCCCGTAGGTTCCGACTAATAAAATTAATCAAAACCGCCGGAAAAATTATTGAATGTCCGGTTAAGTCAACTGTGCGCCCTTGACGATTGGTTGGTAAACATGGTAACATGGTAAAAATTTTATAGTGAGCACACTAGGGGCCCTTCGGCCCGTCTGGGTGGCTCCACTGTTAATATAAACAAACCATAAATACAGTTACATGCAAAATTTAGATCCAATTGATCTCTACTAATTGCAGATTGTCACACATCTACTAGCTGTATGTTATTTTTTTATTTTATTGGGTTCAGAATCCCAGCTGAGCCGTGAACAGCCAAGCTCTGAAGGGCCAGTTCAACCTACAACCCAAGTTAAGCTAGACTAAAACCTTAGGACTTGGAGGTCCTATTAGGTCCTACCTCAGGGTGGCTGACTCGATGTGGGCCTACCTTAGGCCTCAGTTGCATAAAATTAAGATAAAAAACAAAAGAGGCACTATTTATGGTCTTCTTTCTAAACTTTGCAACAACAACACAATCTGCACCATTGCACGATGCAACAATCTTGTATCTAAACAACCAAACTGAATTGCAAGAGAGCTCTCTATAAGACCACGTTCTGTAAGTGTCGCATTCAACAAACGAGTAGGAAGGACGCGCAGTGCCCCAAAAAATATGATGCCACAAGAGTGCCCAAACAATGATGCCACAAGAGCCCAAAAATGCTAGCTCTAAATTAAGTGAATTTTTCACTAACCTTAGAATTATGAGATGGATATATACAGTGGCGGCCGCTCATTATGTGCTTACGTGCTACAGCGCATCAGTTTTTAAAATACGTAAATAGCTAAATAATAAATCAATAAAATTACTTATAATATCTTCTGTAATTTCCAATTTGATCTAAATTGTTTTCCGATTCACGAAAAAACGAATTAACTGCGTATTCCCTGCATTTCTATTTTCTACTTATGTGCTGTCATCAGTATAGCACCCAAATCGAGTGAAATCAGACAAAGCGCATGCGCAGACGTGTCTTTCGGTCCAGTTTCGGATAAGGGGTGAATGTGCTACCAGTCGCTGTAGCACTTGTCAATGTGATGGACGCTCGATCGATTGCATTTGATTTTTAAACTTTTTATGCGTGTGTATGTGTTTTTGTTTACTCAAGTGTTGTATATAAATTATTAATTTTTATACAAATATGAATTCAGTGGACAATTTATTAAAAGTATCTTTTTCATCTAGAACATTAAATGAAAAAGCTCAAATAAAACAGTTAGGTAGGCCAACTCCCGATTTAAATTTAAGTCAGAAAGCCAAGGGAAGCAACAATCAAGAATATTTAAGACAATTTCACAGAAAGATTTATGATGATTACACTGGGTAACAAAATTTGAAAAATTTTCTGTTTATTGTGATTTTTCTGTCGTTTCTTAAGGATTTCGGGGCGCTGATTCTAAAAATGATATTGGTTTTGCTCAATCATCAACCGTTTCAAAAATATAGGTTATCACTTTTCATATGGCAAAGTATATAAAGAAGGCCAACATAAATATTTTCTGAAAATAAAACACTATTGGAAATTAATGTTTATTGAGCGAGAATTGTTTGACAAACCCAAAATGGTGCAAAGGATATAATATATATCATGAGGAGAACCGATAAGAGAATAACAAGCCTCGTTATGCAGTGTGCGTTCCTTAAAAATGCACTGAAGAACGCGACTTCCGCGTATGAACATTCTTATCCTTTCTGATCAGCGACCGTACGTAGTCTCCCATCATGGAAGCATCCCAATGGCCCTGGTACCTTTTCTCCATCGTTTGAATATCTTGATGGAATCTTTCGGAAAAATTTCCACCCACTTAGAGTAGGCGTCCACAATGACTAGGAAATAAATATTATTTATAGGACCTGCATAGTCAACATGGATCCTATGCCACGGTATAGTAGGCCATTCCCAAGGATGAAGTGGACTTTTCCTTGGGAGATCTCTGTTCTCTAGGCAGCTTTGACAGGAACGAACCAATGATTCGAGTTCTCCATCTAAACCAGGCCACCAGAAATAAGCTCTCGCCAGCTCTTTCATTTTTGTTGCGCCCATGTGTTCAGCGTGAAGTTCCTTCACTAAATTCGACCTGCCTTTATTTGGAATAATCACTCTGTGGCCCCAAAAGAGACAGCCATTTTGAATAGAGAGGCCAGACTGACGCTGAATAAAAGGCTGTAATTCACTCTCAACCTTAGTAGGCCAACCAACTGAGCAGAAATGGATGACCCTAGACAGAATAGGATCTGATTTTGTCCACTGCTCTATTTGTACTGCAGATACTGGAGTGGATTCCAAAAACTCCACCAAGTGAACCCATTCTGTAGGTATAGGTACACAATCATTTGGATTTTCTAAGGGCAACCTACTTAGCGCATCAGCCGTACCTAGAAGTTTACCTGACCGATGTACTAAGTCAAATTTATAGGCTTGTAGAATCAGTGCCCATCGTTGAATCCTACCTGAGGCCATAACTGGAATATTTTTATTAGGTGAAAATAAACCTAAAAGAGGCTTATGGTTAGTAATTAGTTTAAATTCATGACCCCATAGATAGAAATGAAATTTTTTTACTGCAAATACTAAGGCTAATGCTTCACGTTCCACTTGTGCATATCGTCTTTCCGTCTCAGTTAGTGTTCTAGAAGCAAAACAGATAGGCCTATCTACACCATCAATGTGGTGAGATAGCACTGCCCCAATTCCATAAGAACTGCTGTCTGCTGAAACTACGAGAGGAAGTTTAGGATCATAATGCACTAGGAGAGTGGACTTTAGTAGTACGTCCTTGGAAGCCTCAAATGCTTCCTTTTGAGTTTTCTCCCATCTCCACTGTTCCCCAGATCGTAATAGCTTATTTAGGGGTTCAAGGAAAGTCGATGCATTAGGCAAAAATTTCCTATAAAAGTTTAGGAGACCTAAATAAGCTTGTAACTGTGTGATGTTTTGTGGGGGTGGTGCCTTTTCTATTGCTTCTAGTTTATTCACCGTTGGATGAATGCCTGAGGCATCTATGCGGAACCCTAAATATGAAACCTCGTTAGTGACCCATGAACACTTTTCTCTCTTTAGCTTAAGTCCAGCATCCCGGAGTCTTTTTAGAACCGTGGTTAATCTAGTTAGGTGTTCTTTTTTAGTCGAACCTGAAATGAGGACATCATCTAGAAAGCAAAGTACCCCTGGAATGTGACCTAGAACTTGGTCCATTGTCCTCTGAAAAAAGAGGACTATGGGGCAACTGTGTTCCTGCAACTGTGCAGGAGAGAACGGTCCCTGTTTCCTTCAAGCGCCAACTAGAAGATGGTCGTTCTATTAAACGCCATCAGGACCGGATATGGGAACGTGAATTGCAGAATGATCAGAGTCTTCCGGAAGAGAGAACCGATCCTCCGGAAAATGGTTCAATTCGCCCGCCTATGCAGGTTGCACCTAATCCTCCTACATCAACCCCGCTCCGCAGGTCGTCTAGGGTCCCTCATCCCCCTGACAGACTAAACTTGCAGGGGAGGAGTGAGGTGACGTGTGTATATATATATATGTATATAGTCTAAAGTCACTAAAAGGGAAATATCACTAAATCTAAGCTGAATGGCAACACGAAGGGATAAACGGACCAACGCTGCTGTTCGTATTGTTTTGGGCTAGCCTAGAGATGCTTTTTCCTATCTGACCTAATCGTTGGTGCTAAGTGTTTAATTGGTGGTGTTTCTAAGGTGACAAATAGGGTATAAAGTTGTCAGTACTTAAGTATAGTTAGGGGTAATGTCTATAGCTTCTAAATTAGTAAAGTAAGAGAGAGTTAGGTAGGCTGTTTGTGGGACGCAGGAACCTATGGTAGGCCCAAAAGGAATATCTAATTCAACGCACCGGTAAGTGCCTTTGTTTGTTGTTTAGGAACCTAATAACCTAACGGGGTGTCTAACCCCAAGTTATCATAATGAGGCTGTAACTCAAATGTTTCATCTTGACTATCCGTGTTTTTGCGATTTCTAAAGCATAGAGTTTTTTATAGGTCTCTTTAATTTTCCTCCTGAAGTCTTTACCAGTGCAGACCTAACTAAATTGTCTTTGCCAAGAAACAACTCTTCAATTATGCCAAGCTTCCAGCATTGCCTTGGTCTTTCATCCCCAATCATTACCACTTCTCCCACCTTGATACAATTTGCATTGGAGCCCTTTACATTGCCTGATGGGTAATAATTGAGTTCTGGCAAGTATTCCATCTGCCACCTTTTCCATAACCATAACTGATCTTGTAGCTCTTCAAGGTACTTGAACCTTCTGGTTAACTCTCCTTGAGTGCTCTGGAGAAGCTGCAAGTCTTTTGGCAAATTGGGGCTTGATGTTAATCGTTTACTACAAAGAAAATGATTTGGTGTCAATGGCTCTGCATCCTGCATACTGTTATAAGCAAAAGTGATAGGCCTACTGTTCACCATTGCTTCTACCTCACACATAAAAGTGCAGAATTCTTCTTTGTTCAAATGAGCATTAGCTAAAAGTTTCTTTAATGGAGACTTCTCATTAGCCTTTCTCAAAATCCTCCCCACCATGGTGCTCTCTCAACAATAAACTCCCACTGTACCCCATGGTGTGGAAAGTAGGATTGGAATCCCTCCTCTTTTAACAAGAACCAAACTTCTTGGAGTTCCTTTGCAGTCCTTTTGAAGGTTTTTGCATTATCCGATATGATTTTATTTGGGAAACCCCTTCTGTTCACAAACCTTTTAAAGGCCAAAAGAAATACATCACAACTTAAGTTGCTTACCAACTCCAGATGGATTGCTCTGGTGGTAGCACATGTGAAAAGACATACAGGGGTTAGACAAAATAATATGAACACCCGCCGATTTCACCGGTTATCTTTACGGACTGCTCAGACACAAAGTAAACGGTCAAATGACTGGAAAACCTATTTAAATGCGTAACAGAGAGTGTATACGTCATGTTATAACCCTCACGTTGTTTTTACAGATCTGAGTGAATTATGAATTAGCAGTTATGAAAGACCTGTCAGACTTCCAAAGAGGGCAAATTGTCGGAGCGCGGATGGCTGGTGCATCGGTGACGAAAACCGCTCAGATGTTCAATATATCCAGAGGAACTGTCTCTATGGTCATGTCTGCATACCAAAACCATGGAAAGACAAGCACCGACAAATACAATAGTGGACGCAAGAAGAAGCTGTGTGATCGAGACCGCCGGGTGCTAAAGCGCATTGTGACAAAGAACCATAAGACCACAGCTCCAAAAGTGACTGCAGAGCTTAACCAGCATCTTGCAAGCCCGGTATCGACCAGAACTGTACGTCGCGAGCTCCATGGAGCTGGATACCATGGGAGGGCTGCAATTGCCAAACCCTTCCTTTCGCACATCAACATTGAGCGGCGCAGAAAAACGCTATTTCCATGTTCCGGTCGAGTTTACGTCTGGAGACAGCCTAAAGATGCTTATGATCCCGACTGCCTGACCCCAACCGTTAAGCATGGAGGTGGATCTGTGATGGTTTGGGCAGCAATATCGTGGAATACTCTTGGCCCAGCTGTAGTACTGCATGGTAGGGTTAACGCCCAGGTCTATCTGTCAATATTGGCTGACCAGGTCCATCCCATGGTCCAAACGCTGTTTCCCAATGGCGGCGCCGTCTTCCAGGATGATAATGCACCAATGCACACCGCTGGGGTCGTTAAAAACTGGTTTGAAGAGCATGTTAGTGAAGTAGAACGCTTGGATTGGCCTCCACAATCCCCGGATCTTAACATTATCGAGCATCTGTGGTGTCAGTTGGAGCAGCAGGTCAGAAGCCGATTCCCACCGCCGGCGTCTTTGGAGGAACTGGAGCAGGGTTTGCTCGAAGAATGGCTCAGGATTCCTCTAGCCACTGTCCAAAAGCTGTATGAATCAATTTCCCGACGCATTGCAGCTGTTATTGCCGCTAAAGGAGGACCAACTCCATATTAAGAATAAAAACCGCCATTTATCAAGGTGTTCATATTATTTTGTCCAACCCCTGTATATAACCTTTGTTAGACTCCCCTTGCTCATACACATAGACTGCACCTGCGAAGTCTACTCCCACCACATCAAATTGGGCAGTATAGACACACCGTTCTCTTGGAAGTGGAGCCACCTTTAAATAATAAGGCTTTGCACTCCAACGCTTGCAAACCACACATTTATGCAAGACCTTTTTTACTACTTGTCTAATTTTGGAATCCAAAATTGTTGTCTGATCTCTATTATCACTTCTCTAACTCCAGTATATAACAACTTATGAGTATCCAGGATCAAAAGTTCCACAAAGTGCCCCCAGAAGGTAGCAAAATTGGATGTCTTTTCTCCTCTGGAAGCCCATAAAACTGTAGTCTACCTCCTACTCTCAATAAATCCTGATCCAAAAACATATCCAAACCCTTGGGAGCAGAATGTGTTGGTAGAACCTGTAATGAATGGCTGGTGAGCAATTCCCTCTCTTCACCAAATTTTTCTGCACATATACCACCCAGTATTGCCTGGCTTGCTGAATCTCCTTACTGTTCAGAATTCCTTCCCTTCTTTCTCCCTTAATGTTGTTTCTAAATCTATAAACCCATGCTGTCACTCTTAACAACCTTTTCAGACTGCTAATGTCCTCAAGCCTCAATATGGGGTCCTGCTGCATAACTTGACAACTGTCCACAGTGCATTTTCTCATCTCACTCACCCATTCTTCTTGAGCCTAGCATTCTCCTACAATAGGCTGATTAGAAGGACAGTTTTCACTTCCAAGTTGTAGCCACTCAGGCCCATTCCACCACAAACTTGACTGTGCAAGATCTTTCAATGAAATTCCTCGTGTTGGTAAATCAGCTGGGTTTTGGGTGCCTGGACAATGCTTCCATTGCTTGGGATCTATGTGTGCTTGAATTTCTTCCACTCTATTGGCAACAAATGGTTTCCATTTCCTTGCCTGGCTTCTTAACCAGTGCTAAACTATAGTGGAGTCTGTCCAATAAGAGCTTGGAATTTCATGAAGAGCCAAACACTTTTGCACTGTTACTGCAAGCCGACTAGCAATAACTGCACCCATCAATTCCAACCTTGAAATAGAAAGCCTTTTCAAAGGTGCTACTCTGCTCTTTGCAGCAACCAACTTGCAACTTACTTCCTCTATGAATGTGCCTCTTATATAAATAGAAGTTGCATAGGCTTCCTCATTTGCATCACAAAAGATGTGCAGCTCCAAATTGTCTGGACTATTGTTCAACTCTCCAAAGTACCATCTTGGGATTTCAATGTCTCCAAGATGTGCCAATTCTTTGCACCAATATTTCCACCTTACCACCATATGATCAGATAACTCATGATCCCAACCAAGTCCAATTTCCCAGAGGCTCTGAAACCAAAACTTTATCACAAATGGAGCCAGGAATCCAAGAGGATCAAAGACCTTCGAAGCCAAACTAAGAGCTGTACGTTTTGTCCACCTTGTCTCATTTTCAGCCAGCTCTACTAAAGATTTCCCATTGAAGGTAAACAAATCCTCTCCTTGCTGCCAAACAATGGCTAGCACCTTTGTGTCTGTTACCCACAACTCCTTAATACCAGAATCCTTAATACTTTCTGCTGCATCAGGTCCTACACAGTACTTACTCATAAACTGTTGTAATTGAGAATGATTGGTCTGCCATTTTCTAAGCTCCATGCCAGCCTCCCTCATTATAGCTGTAGCCTCCATGAATATCTGTTCAGCCATTTCTGTATTATCCACGGAGTACAGCAAATCATCAACATAAAAATTTTTCCTTATGTGTTCAATAGTGTTAGGATAGACTTTAAAATATTTCTTAAAATGGTACTGCATAGTAGCTGCCAACAGAAATGGACTAGAGCTGAGGCCAAACAACACTGACTTCATTCTATATGCTTGAACCCAGGGCCGTTTCCTGGCATAAGCAGACTAAGCGGCCGCTTAGGGCCCCGCTGCTACTAGGGGGCCCCTAGACAAGCTCCCAGGTCATAGCTCAGTGGGCAAGAATAGGAATATAACTGAAGTTATTATTATTATTATTATTATTATCCTTATTATTATTATTATTATCCTTATTATTATTATTATTATTATTATTATTATCCTTCTTCTTCTTCTTATTATTATTATCCCTATTATTATTATTATTATTATTATTATTATTATCATCCTTATTATTATTATTATTATTATTATTATTATTTTTGTCGTATTAATTAAAGTTTTTGTATGAGACAAATGTGATAAAATGGTGACAAACGAAACGTTTTGGTCGTGATGTGTAAATAACTATTGTGAGATCTTATTTCTATATTATTTAACTTTATTCTTACTATATGCTTATACTTTCCTAAATGCTTAATTTTTCTAGTATTGTAAAACATTATTTCACTAATTTACTAATTATTAAGAGATTAGATTTTGTAACACTTTAAAACTTAAGATTATATTCGTTATGTTTTCAAGTTTATTAATTCTTTTCTCATCTTTTTCAGATAATGTGAATTTTGTTGGTTAAAACCTAAATGGTCTGATTATTATTATTATTATTATTATTATTATTACCTGTCCTAATGTTAATTATGAGACTTTTCCTGGTAATGAGGAGGGTTTGAGATTGATTGAGTTTATAGAAGATAACTTTTTACGACAGATGGTTACCAAACCAACGCGCGGTGATAATATTTTAGATTTGGTGATGACGAACGGCGAGAATATAGTCGAAGGTTTCGAAGTAAGCGAGAGTTTAGGATGTAGTGATCATCAAATTCTTAGGTTTAAGTTATTGATAGAAAACACTAAGGATAGTAATGTAATAGAAGTCCCTGATTTTCGTAGGGCTAATTTTGATAGTTTTGCGGATAGGATGAGAGTAGTGGACTGGGATAACTTATTTATGGGTAATGACACAAATTTGCATTGGGTGGCGTTTAGAGAAAGTTTTAGGAATATTGAAAGGGAGTTTATTCCTCGTTTATTCCAAGCGCGCTAGAAATCATGTTAGGCCCAAGTGGTGGACTCGGGAAATAGGCGAGTTCATAAACGAGCGTAATAGAGCGTATAGACTTAATAAGTGCAATGGCACGGCAACTAACTTTAATAGATATATCGAGCTTAGACGTCAGGTTAAAAGATCAGTTAGGAATGCTCAGCGTAATTTAGAGATACTTATAGCTGCAGATAGTAAACATAATCCAAAAAAGTTTTTTGAATACGTTAATAATCGTAAGCCGATAAAAGATAACATAGGCCCTCTAGTAGTGATGTAGGTCACATCCGCATCCGCATCCGCGGAACATCCACACATTTTCTCGCATCCGCATCCGCACCCGCATCCGCACTTTGGACTGCGGATGTCGTGCGGATGTGGACCGTTGAGATAAAATGTCATTAATAAGCGGAAATTATCAAATTCTACTATATTAATAGAACTAGTTCATTGTGCGCAAAAGTGATGCAAGCGACAAGACGAGAGGCTGTTCTTGTATGAAGTTACTCCCTTGCAACCTACTTAGATCCACGTTACAAAGCTAAGTTATTTTCACCTAGTACATTAGAACGAGTTAAATCATCACTTGGCAAAGCAGTTGAAGAGCTTCAATCTCTTGAATCTGTCGCTTCGCCACCCACCAAAAGAATAAAAGTTTCAGTGACAGTATCACAGAATCTGTCTCTCAGTTTCTTGAGTCAAGCAGCAATGACGAGACCTACGCGATGTCAAAAGATGTAGTAAAAATGATCGAGAGCTATCACCAAGAAAAACGCCTGGCTGCATGTGACAATCCTATTAGTTGGTGGAAAAATACGCAGAATATCTATCCATACTTGAGTAAACTTGCAAGGAAACATTTAGCCTGTCCTCCAACAAACGTACCAAGCGAGAGATTATTTAGCAGTGCTGGATTAATATATGATGAAAAGAGAAACAGACTGGCAGCAGAAAAGGCAGAAAAATTAATGTTCCTTAAGCATAACCTTCCTATAATTAAGTTTGAACATTAAACGATGAACATCTTAGTTTACTTTATTTTAATTACTCATTTATAAATATGCCTAATAAAACTTTAAACTTAATATAAATAGTTATCAAGCTAATTAAAGATCTCTTTCTATAAGGGTGGAGGTTGGGGAAAGAGGTCGGTGGGGTGCATTTGAGTTGGGTTCACGTCCCGCATCCTGGTAACACAATTATGGTTTCTAATTGTGGCTGAAACTCAACAAAATATAACGAATTTATTTGCAGACGAATTCACTAATTGATTTCTATATTAGTTAGATGCTTGATATTATTTTATATGTTCAGAGAAAAGTACAGCAATTATTGTACAATTAATCAATTATACTACATTATAGCTACAGCTCTCTCTATATAATAACTTATTATATACATTAAACACAACAAATCTCGAATATATCCTAAAAAATAACGAAAATGTAGACATCCGCATCCGCGGATGTTGAAATCAAACATCCTCATCCGCATCCGCATCCGCGGATGTGAAAAAAATGACATCCGCTACATCACTACCCTCTAGTGGATGTTAATGGCGCTTTGGCTTCTGACGCTCAGGCGATGGCGGGTATTTTCAATAACTTTTTTGAGACCGTTTCTACCGTAGAAGACGTAAATAATGTCCCCGACGTGGACGATATCGTTCCATTTAGTAGCGAGACTATTTTAGATGAAATAACTGTTTACGAAGGTGAGATTGCGCATTATATCGATAGGCTAAAAGTTAGCAAGGCTCCAGGCCCTGACGCTTTTTATCCCAGACATTTGAAAGATTTGAAAGACGTTATCGTAGGCCCCCCTTAACGAAGATTTTTAATCAGTCACTCGAAACGGGGATTATTCCTGAAGACTTCAAATTAGCTAACGTCACGCCTATTTTTAAAAAAGGCGACCGCGCAGTAGCTAGCAATTATAGGCCCATTAGATTAACGTCAATTGTCGGTAAACTTTTGGAATCCGTAGTTAGGGATCGTATCATCGATCACTTAGAAAGTAGAGATTTGATTAATAGTAGTTAGCATGGGTTTCGACGCCATAGGTCTTGTTTAACTAATTTGTTAGAATTTTATAACGAAATAGTGCGCGAATACGATAGGCATAGAGTGGCTGACGTTATTTATTTAGATTTTAAAAAGGCGTTCGATACAGTTCCGCATAGGAGATTAATTGCGAAGGTCAAAGCGCACGGTATACTTGGTCAGGTAGCTAACTGGTTAGAAGAATGGCTTCGTGCTAGGAGGCAGAGGGTCGTAGTTAATGGTAGTGAATCGGGGTGGTTGGATGTAGGTAGCGGTGTCTCACACGGTTCAGTGTTAGGCCCACTGCTATCCGTAATTTACATTAACGACATAGATGTAGGATTGACTAGTAACGTGTCAAAATTCGCGGACGATACTAAAATAGGCGGTAAGGTTGTTAACGAGGACGATAGAAATAGGATCCAAGACGATGTAAATAGGATTATGGAGTGGACGGATAAGTGGCAGATGCAATTTAACGTAGACAAATGTAAAGTTTTGCATATAGGTTCTCGTAACAATAATTACACGTACACGATGGATGATAGGGAGTTAGCGAGCGTTGACGAGGAAGTAGATTTAGGCGTACGCGTATCTAGGGATTTAAAGGTTAAGAACCACTGCCTGGAGTCTTGCGCAAAGGCTAATAGGATGTTAGGCTTCATAGCGCGTAATTTCGAATTTTAATCGAAGGATATTATATTGCCCCTTTACAAGCCTCATTTAGAATATGCCGTTCAGTTTTGGTGCCCGTACTTGCGTGAGGATATTGATAGGTTAGAAAGGGTTCAGCGTCGTGCCACGGAACTGATTCCGTCATTGCGCAACAAGCCTTATGAAGATAGGATTAAAGATTTAGACCTGTATTCACTCGAAACTAGGAGATTAAGGGGGGAGCTTATTGACGTTTTCAAAATCGTTAATAACATCGATACGTAAATTTTGACAAATTGTTCACTTTTGATAATAATAATAACTCGTAATAACGGATTTAAGTTGCGTGGCAGACGTTTCATCACTAATATCTCTAAAAATTTCTTTACGTTTAAAGTAATTGATAAATGGAATAATCTTCCCGCGTCAGTCGTGAACTCTACCAGCGTTAATATGTTTAAGAACCGTTTAGATAGGCATTTTAAAAATATTAACGTTGTTTAATATAATAATAAAACAATCCCCCTTCTCCCTCTCAGCCTCCCCCTTTTCCCTCTCAGCCTTCCCCTTTTCCCTCCCAGCCTCCCCCTTTTCCCTCTCAGCCTCACGCTTTTCCCTCTCAGCCTCACCCTTTTCCCTCTCAGCCTCCCCCTTTTCCCTCTCAGCCTCACCCTTTTCCCTCTCTCTCGTTAAAATTATTAACGTTAATATAATAAAACAATTAACAACAGGAGCTCTAGGGGTGGTGATCGAGGATGAGTCTGTTGACAATAATGCCAGCTTGTGACACATGCCAGTGTGTGATGCCAGCAAAACAAAAAAAAAAATTAAACTAACACGATCGTAGATGTCGCTCGTAGCGTAAACTGACCCACTTTTTGTTTTACTTTACCTACTTTTTTTTTTCCCTTCGTATCCTCTCCTTACTTGCATGTCTGTAGTTTGCATGGTATGATAGTGAGTTAAGACTGTGTTTGCATGGTTTGTAAGCGTTCTTATTTTACTTCTTTTCAGCTTTCACCCCTTTCCTATTCTCTCCGACTATTTTTCTGACTTGTCGGCAGTGGGCGACTGATAATGATGGTGAGCCTTTCTTTCTCTTTTCCTGAATGAATGTTAACCCATGAGTGATAGGTGTTGCTACTTAATTAACCCCTTATTCTCTTCTCTTAACCCCCTACTCTTTCCTTTCTTTCGGGCTAACCTTAGAGTGGACCTTAGGGTCTTGTTAGCCTTAGCTTCTGTAGATCTGTAGATTATTATTTAGCAGATTAGTTGTGGTTAACTAGATGTGACTTCGTGCGTCTTGGAAAATGAAACATCACCCATCAGGAGCTGAAAAACGGAAAAAGAAGAAAATAGAGGAGGAGAAGCTTTCCAGTAGCACAGGTAAGATGTGCCATTTGTATATTCTTATGATTACAGTTCAGGCAACTAGGTTAGGTAGACCATCAGGATCATGTCAAGAATAGCGAACCCAATTTTACCATGTCAAGAATAGCGAACCCAAAAATTCCCTTGTCAAGAATAGTGAACCCAAAAGTTTCCATGTCAAGAATAGCAAACCCAATATAAATATCATGTAAAGGAAAAAGTTAAACATATGTAATCTTCACTTTATTGATGAAAGAATAAATAAAACAATTTACTGAAATGAAAATGAACCGTATACTAATTTATTAAAAAGGAAATTGAGTGGCAATTGCGTTACAGAAATTAATTAACCTGTTTACTTTATTTCTTTCCATCCACATGAACTGTTGTAAATAACCTGGAAGAAATTCGCGTTTGCATCCTCGCATGTTGTTAATTTTAGCCTTATGCCCTTCGTGCGGGTCGCGGGTAGCAAAAATTAACCAAACTATCACGACTTAACCTAACCAATCGTCAAGGGCGTACAATTAACCTAAAAAAATAAATAAAAAACAATAATTTTTTTTTTTATTATTTATTTTTATATATTAAGAGAAGAGGATTCTTTATACTGGACGGCATTGACGATTGGTTAGGTTAAGTCGTGCTAGTTTGGTTAAATAAAAAAAGACTAATATAAAAGCATTTAATACGTCCTTAACTAATTACTTAAAATTGGGAAACATAAACCTACCGTCTGAAGTTATGAAAACGTCCTTGAGGACTTCCCATGTCAAGAATAGCGAACCCAATTTTACCATGTCAAGAATAGCGAACCCAAAAATTCCCTTGTCAAGAATAGCGAACCCTGCAGGTGTTGGGTTCGCTATTCTTGACATGATCCGACCATCAAATTAGGCAAGTGCTCAGGAATCGTGTAGAGTAAGCTAGTCTCTGTATTATTTATAATATTTCGAAATGTGAAATTTAATGGATCACATCACCTCAAATTCTGTTCACAGATCAATTATCAAATAAGATAAGAAAGAGTATTTTAGCAAAAATTAACAGAATATGTAATGTTATGTTCTTCTCAGGAGCACTACTGAAATATTTGGAAAAGCCATCCTCAGCAAAGCCTGATGAGCATCATGAGCCAACAGCAGGACCATCCTCTATGCAACCTCAAACACCAGTAGAAGTAGAGCCTGATGAACCAACAAGTGACCCATCTTCTGTTCAGCTTGAAACACCACACAAAGGCATTTCTACTGAGCAACAAGAACCAAGATCTGCTCCACCGCTTGATCCGTATGACTGGCCAGTTGTCCTGTCAGATGCCTTGAAGACAGATCTGGTGTCTCGAGGACCATTTCAAATCAGTCCAGATTTCACATTCCCTAATAGAGAGGATGGTAGAAGCGTTCATCACCATTACATGTACAGAACATTAATTAATGGGGAAAAAATAAAGCGAAGCTGGCTGATGTACTTTAGAAAGAATGATGCTCTTTATTGCTTCTGCTGCAAGTTGTTTTCAAGGAAGTCGTACAAACTAATTACGGATGGACGTTCAGACTGGCTAAACGTTGGTTTGCTTCTGAAAGGCCATAAAAATAGCTCAGAACATGCAGATAACATGGCAACATGGAAGGATCTGGAACTGCTGCTAAAAACTGGGAGGACCATTGACCAAACTGAAATGTCATTAATGGAGGTAGAGCGAAGACGCTGGCGAGATGTTCTTACACGTCTTGTAAGTATAATCCAATCACTGGCAGAGAGAAACCTTGCTTTCAGGGGGTCTTCCTCTACATTGTACAATCGAGACAATGGCAACTTCTTGAAGGAGGTTGAGCTGCTTGCCAAATTTGATCCAGTGATGAAACAACACATCAGCAGAGTGGAAAGTGACCAATATAGTCATTCAAGTTACCTAGGAAACATCATTCAAAATGAGTTATTGGGTCCATTAGTGGGAAGATCTTGGATGCCATTGTTGCAGAAATAAAACAAGCTAAATATTACTCTCATTTTAGACTGCACTCCAGACATAAGCCACCAAGAACAGATGTCGATTATTATCAGAACTGTTAAAATGGGTGAAGTACCAGAAATAAAAAAATACTTCTTGGGCTTTCTTGAGGCTTCAGAAAGTACAGGCCTGGGTTTATCAGTTCTGATTCTGAAGAGACTAGATGAACTGAATATTCACTTTGATGACTGCAGAGGACAGTCATATGACAACGGAGCGAACATGAAGGGCAAGAACAAAGGTGTTCAGGCAAGGTTATTAGAGAAGAACTGTCGTGCACCCTATGTTCCATGTGGGGCTCACACTCTGAATCTTGTAGTGGCTGATGCAGCTAAAGCTTCCACAGATGCCATCAGCTTCTTTGGCAACGTACAAAAATTGTACAACCTTTTTGCAGCAGCTACACAGAGATGGACAATCCTAAAGAAGCACGTGCACATAACACTCAAGTCTTGGAGTGAAACCAGGTGGGAGAGCCGGCTTAAGAGCATTGAGGCTGTGCGATACCAGAGCCACAGCATCAGAGAGGCCCTGTTGGAAGTCAGAAACAATGCCACAGATGCCATAGCCAGGACTGAAGCACAAGCACTTGCAGAGGAGGTAGGGTCTTATCGCTTTCAGATTTTCAGTGTAGTATGGTATGACATTCTTCATGCAGTTAACCATGTGAGGAAACTTCTGCAATCTACTACAATGCAGTTTGATGTGGCAGTCAACCTCCTCACAAAAACAAGACTCACTCACCAGCTACAGAAACACGGGTTTTGTTACAACACAAGTCGTAGCTAGGGACATATGTGAGGAAATGAATGTGGAGGCTGAGCTGAAGGGGAAGAGGCTCAGATCCACAAAAAAGCACTTTGTTTACGAAGCTCCTGACGAACCATATACAGAAGCCTTAAAGAGGCTGGAAGTCAAATTTTTCAATGTGGTGGTAGATTGTGCCATCGGGTCAATAAATGACCCGATGGAAGAGAACTGGCCCTCGAAATTAAGAACTTGCCGACTTTACCTTCACACAACATGACTGCATTGGAGCTTCTCTCCTTCATTCATCAGAAGCAACTGGAGGAACTATACCCCAATCTCTGGGTTGCACTAAGAATTGCCTGCACTCTACCTGTGACAGTAGCGTCAGCCGAGAGGAGCTTCTCTAAGATGAAGCTAATCAAGAACTACCTCAGATCATTAATGGGAGAGGATCGCCTCAGTGGGCTTGGCATCATAAACATCAACCAGGACGTTGGCAGGGAGATTTCATATGATGATGTTATTGATGACTTCACCCAGAAAAAATCTAGGAGGCAAAACTTTTGAAGATACAAACTGTT
The DNA here is from genome assembly GCA_023014485.1 of Bathynomus jamesi. NCBI lineage: Eukaryota > Metazoa > Arthropoda > Malacostraca > Isopoda > Cirolanidae > Bathynomus > Bathynomus jamesi. The sequence goes on along the minus strand of JAJOZX010002704.1, from coordinate 501,854 downwards.
CTGTATAACTGTTAGCTATTACACGATTGTATCGTAGAGTTAGTAATTGTTTGGTAGTTGATAATTGCATTATTTTTATACATAGTTCTGTGTCATTTATTCTAAATGATGTATAAGCTAATTTTCAGGAATATCATGAAGAGTATTTTTTCTGTTTGTCTTCTGAAAGTACATATTTGTTGTTTTTGGAAATAAATGTTTCATTAAAATTGTTTCATAATTGTTTTTTATTAACACAGCCATTTTTTGTATGTGTGTGCTGAGGTGATGTAGTAAGGCGTGAGTTGGTGGATGGAGGGGTGGGGCCTCAAATGGGTATACTGCTTAGGGCCCCATAATGGCTAGAAACGGCCCTGCTTGAACCTTAGGTTCGTTTACCAACAAGTCTTTCGTATCCACCCAGAGATACCTTACTGCATCTCTGTCCTCTGGTTTTAACTTTATCCGCAAAAAGGCTTGCTTCACATCTGCAGTCAATGCTACTCTACCAAACCTGAATCAGAGTAACAAGGAAAATAAATCTGCATTTAAATTTGGCCCAGCATCCAAACAGTCGTTCAAGGACACACCACCTTCGTCCTTGGCTGAGCCATCAAAAACTACCCTCAGTTTGGTGGTAGTTTTGTCTCACCGTACCACTGCATGGTGTGGCAGATAATGTGCCTCCTGGCTCACCAGCTCACCTTGCACCCTTTCAGCATAGCCCTCCCTTACATAGCTTAGGATGGCCTCATTGTATTCAATTAACAACTCCTCATTTTTTCTTAGCCTGTCTAATGAAGTCTCCAACCTCCTATTAGCTAGCTGAAGTTTGAACTGGGTTTGCAAGAATCCTTCCAAGGGAGGCCAACTTCATAGCAACCACAACCATCTCTAAACCCAATCCCTTTTTCAAATTGCTCTAAAACGTCACTGTTCACTGGACTCACCTGCTTCTCCTGTTTGTCCTTTATGCCAATAAATTCAAGTTCCCAAAAGGCTTTCAAATGCCTTTCCAAACCATGGCTGTTCTCCTCAATCTTAACAAAAAGAGCTTCACTTAACCTCCATTTCATTGCAATAGCTACCATGTAGCATCCAGCCTAGCTAACTTTCAATAGCTACTGGACCTCGAGATGTGCGGACAATATTACCAGTGATGAAGTCCCAACAATAGTCAGCTCCAATCAAAAGACTAATATCTTCTGTTCCTTCAAACTTATTATTGCCCAAATTAATTCCTTTAACTTGCAATTCTTGGACACATGCCATATCTAAACAAGTAGTGACTGGAGCACAAAGTTCCTCAATCTCTACAGCTTGGACCTTGATAGTGGGACCTTGTGGTAACAACCCCTTAACCAGAACTTCTACCTTCTTAACTTTGGTTCGGTTTTGAACGGAACCCCCAAACGCAGAAATTCTTAAATTTTCCCTCTTAAGTTCTTTAAACTTCAATTTTCTGGAAATCTGGTCTTAATAAAGCTACACTGGCTACCACTATCAAACAACACTCTTCCAGTAGCTTCTCCATCATTCCCAATTAATAATGCTGCAGCTGTTTGCAATAATCCCCCTTTATTTTTACTCCCTTTCATAGCAGTGGCATATGCCACTGATGTCTCTACTTCTGGGGTAGGCCTACTAGGAGTGTTTTCACACAATAATGGCTGATGCCGGCCATGGCATATTTTGCCAAAAAATTTTGAACTACAAAACCTTGCTCTGTGACCTTTCAAAAAACATTTAAAACATGCTGTGGACTTAGTTACCCTGTCCTTTCTCTCCTCATCAGTTAAAGCCTCAGCCACCTCACATTTATATGACTTGTGGTTGCCTTCGCAAAATATGCATTCCTTGATTCCCTTTAATTTATTCTCACAGGATGCATGTAGAGCTGACACTGTACCTGGGCTATTCCTTTTTGTAAAAACTTTGGTGCTGTGCCTGCCTTCGTCCCCTTGTTTAACATCCCACTGTGCAAACTCAATTCCCTCTCGTCTTTCTAATTCTGTGCCTAAAAGACTTAACATCTGCTGAAGGGGGATGTACATATGTTGTGTAGAGTTTCCCCTACTTAATTCAAGCAAAATTGAGCTTGGCAGTTTAGACTCCAGTATAGTGACCAACATTATACCATACCTTTCCATTCCTACACCCAATTTGTCCAGGGACCTAGTTCTAACTTCAAATTCATCATATAACTGCCGTAACTCCTTGACACTATTGAGATTATTAACAGGAGGTATAGCTAAAAGTTCACGGAGGTGGCTTTTAATTAAGATCTCTGGCTTACCAAATCGTTTCTTTAATATATCTCAAGCCACATTATAATTAGCCTCTGTCAGGGGCGTACCTAGCGTTTGTGCCGCCCGGGGCGGTCGTAGAATTTGCCGCCCTCTAAACAACATACAATTCCAAGACTTCCAAAAATTTCAAATCGAGACGCCATGAGCGAAACGAGCGACGCGATTGTAGCGAGCGTCTCTAAGGTAGTGGGTCTGGGGTGAGTGGTAGCTCCACCAGCGGGGTCCGGGGCGGAGCCCCTGCCGCCAACGAAAGAAAGAAAAGAAGAAAGAAAGAAAGAAAATATAAAGAAAGATTACAATTACATCCATTTATTTTGTTTTGATTGCAGAAAAAAAACAGCAACAACAACAAACGCGATAATTTTAAAAGTTAATTTTTCTGGCCTTCCTCTCCGCAAAATCTTTAATCACACCATCAAAATCTATTTCTTCGGCCAAGGTCACGCTCAATGGAAAGTATTGCTAGATCAGTTAGCCTTGTTTGATTCATTGCTGCCCTAAGGTAGTTCTTGATTAACTTTAGTTTAGAGAACGACCGTTCGCAGCTCGCAACACTAATGGCACGAGTCAGAAACACACGTAGCAGTTCGACTATATTTGGTAATGAGTCACCGAGATTATAGTTTTGAATGAACTGCAGAAGTTGCAAAGGACCTCCCATCTCTTTAGTTCCAGCAGCCGCCACAAAATGTTGCAAGCTTTTCCTCTCGACGAGGAACTCGTCTTTCTCTATATCCTCATCAACATCATCTAACTGGCAATCATATTCTTTATCTAACAGGTTTGAAGGTGTAAGGAAGTCGTATTTCTCTGAAAGACCATGAACTTGTTCAAATCTAGAAGATATTTCTTCAATCAGCCTGTCTAGCACAGACAACATTTCTCTTCTTAGCTCAGCTTCGTACCCTAGTGCTGCATCGCCAGATCCTTCACCATCCATTCGTTTCTTCTTGCGAATTCGACGCTCCATGCTTATCCCCAGTTCAGAACAATTTCCTTTGGAATAGGTCATTGCATCGTCCACAGTCTTGTCCCGATTCTGAAGAAGAGCAGCTCTCAAAGCCAAGAGTTTAACCGCACATTGTTGTAAATCCAGTCCTTTCGTTTGGAGGTACTTTTGAGCATCATTAATTTCGGGGAGGACAGCTTTCCAAAGCCCAAGGAAAGACAAAAAAGGAAATGATAGCATCGCGTGAAGAATCAACCCTGCATCTGACCTGGTAGCTGCGTTTCCTCCATCTTCCGTTAGCCGTTCCAGAGCAACGACGACTTCCGAGAATTTTTTCTGTACAATATTCACAGCATCTGCTCGACTACTCCATCTCGTTTCCACAACCCGTTTGATAGTTTGACCAGCTGTCGCAATCAAGATATCCCATCGATGAGTCGAGGCTGAAAAGAATGAAAATAAACGGTCCAATGTTCCAAAAAATGTAACAGAATCGACAGCCACTGAAGCTGCATGCACACCTGTCAAATTCAGTGAGTGATTGGTGCATGGTATAAATACAACCTTTCGGTTGACTTCCCTGATGCGCGTCTGAACACCAGATCGATGACCTGCCATTACGGCCGCATTATCAAATGCTTGTCCACGACAGTCTTGAATCTGAATGTCGTCCTTTCCTAACTGCTCCAAAATAAATGCTGCAATTTGCTCAGCATTTTTGCCTTTCGTTTCAATAAAATGAAGAAATGATTCTTCTACTTTGACTTCCTTTCCATCCATTTTGACATAACGTAAGACCTGGCTCATTTGGTCCTTGTGAGAAATGTCGGGAGTACTGTCGAAGATAATGCAAAAGTATTTACTCTGTTTCACTTGCTCGATGACTTTCTTCCTGACTTGATCTCCCAAAATGTTCACAAATTCATTCTGAGTTTTTGGTGAAAGATAGGAAGTTGTGAACTTTTTCCCAAGCTTCACTCTCACCAAATGTTCCCGTAGCACTGGGTCGAACTTCGCCATCAAATGAACTAGCTCCAAAAAATTCCCTTTATTTTCAGCAGCATCATCATGAACATCTTCTCGATGGCCTCGTAAAGCCAGGTTTTGTTTAGCGAGAAACCGAATGATGTCCAGGAATCTGGTTAGGATTTGCCGCCACTTTTTTGCTTCCTTCTCAACAACGTCTTGTTCTTCTCTGTCGACTAGTTTGCCTTGAGCAAGGCGGATCTCCAACTCTTTCCACTGAATGAACGCCTGGGCATGCGCAGAACTGGATTCATGTTCATGTATCTTAGGATTCAACTTCCACCAATTTTTGAAACCTTCAACTGAATCAAAACTTGAATTTCCAGCTGGAAATAGTCTGCAACAAAAGCAGAACACAGCTTCCTTGAAAGGGGAATACATCATCCACGTTCTCAAGCTTTTCTCCCCGTTCTGTAGAGTTCGAAAAAACCAGTTTCTTGACAGCTTTCTAGTTTCCCCTTTCGTTTTCGTGCCTGGCCGTACGACTTCCTTGAATTCACAATCTATATGCTGCACAACTTTCGATCCTTGTCGTAAAAGCATGGCCCGAATGCTGTGATCAATCTTGGCAGGCCACAGCCCAATATCGTTCAAATCAGTTTTCCCGTCACGCTCTTCAACAGCTTGTGGCTGATCTTCAACATCTTCAACTTCAGCATCATCAGCATCAAAAACTGCACCTTCAGTTTCAGCAAGAACATCACCGGGAACTTCTGCAGTAGTTTCATTTTCCTCTCTTCGCGTGATGTATTTCAGCAAGGCACCTTCATTTCTCTTTGCTTCCTCTTCTCTCATTTTCCTTATTTTTCGGAATGCAGCACCGCTCTCCTTCGTTCGCTTCATCTGTGGAAGGAGGCCAAAAATGTGTAATAAAGTATATATACGAGTATGTATATATATATAGGCTAATATATGCAATATATCACCTCCGAATAGTAAACATGGAAAACAAAATAGTTAATTTTTTTCTGGGCATCCACAAAGCCACCTGTATCTTTCATATAAGTCATAGTTAAACTTTCGATTGTATGGTTTATTATTCTTAATTGCTGACTGAGTTATGTTTAAATTTTATTTTCAATTTGTCTTCAAGTGTATATCTGAAAAACTTTTCCTTTAGTAGTCTTGACACACTATTCGTATTGAGGGTTAATTAATAATTTTTATCCTACAGATTTAAACTAACACTCCAATAGATTATATAGCTATATTTAAACACATTTAATACACAAGTTCACGAATAAAAAACATATGTTAAGTCACAGTGACGAGCTGACAGCTGATTTTGATTAACTAAATGCACCACTCCAGGCGACTATACGACAATAGATTTGTGAGCATATAGGAATAAATTACTCCTTACACGATGGGCAACTAAAAAAATAATGATAATTATTATTTATCCATTCCAACAAGAGGCAAGGGGGAGCGCAGGGCCGGATTTTCCAATAGGCAACATAGGGCATTGGTCTAGGGCCCACCAGTAACTGGGGGCCCACTGGGGACCTCCTACAATCCCTTGACACAAACAGTATCATTGACAAATTTGCCATAGAAAAAAGCAGGAAAAAGTCATTTTGAACTTCACATAGTTGTGCTTGCAAAATTTATTATGCTTCAGTTTCATTGTATTTTTCCATTATTCCTATGTGTAAGATGTACATGATATGGAACTTGATTTACTTTGATGTACTTGATATGGAACTAATTTGATTAAAAATTATTAATGTGAATGTATTATATTATGTTGTAATTCTTATTGCAAAATTTATTATGCTTCAATTTGACTGTATTTTTTTCCATTATTCCTTTGTGTAAGAATAAGTTGTACATGCTATAAAACTAATTTGAATAAAATTATTGATGTGTTACATTATGTTGTAATTCTTTATTTTTTTACATTACAATATTACGATATATATATATATATATATATAATATTTGTTTGGGGGGGGGCACTGATAAGGTTTGGCCTAGGGCCCACAAGCAAGTAAATCCGGCCCTGGGGGAGCGATCGCTCCATCGCCACTATACACCAGTCGCCAGTGATAGGAAAACTATAGATTCTTACCTTTTTATATAGAACACAATAGATAAGATTGCTTACCTCTATACAGAAATCCTTCAGATAAAAGCACAAACACTACTCAAAAACAATAACACTCCTCAAAAGCGTGGCAAGCACTAGTAAAAAATCAACTTGCTTTCTTAGCAAAAATAGCACAACCTCAAACTTTTGAATCTCAAAATACACTAAAATTTATTTTTAGAATTATGATGAAAATTATATGTATTTTTCACAAGGTTTCGTAGTTTCTTTTCTTTTGTCTATAATAATAATGAAATAATATTTGTCTGGAAAAAGAAAACGAAAAAAATACATACTGAACGATATTTGACAACCGCGCACTTGGCTTCGCGACCTTGGCTTGGATTCACCAAAAAAATGCCGCCCCCAAAAACGTGCCGCCCGGGGCGGACCGCCCCTACCCCCCCTAGGTCCGCCACTGGCCTCTGTTAATGTTAATCTTGCTATTGTCTTTGCTGCCTCCCCTTCCAAGCGGGACTGCAAATAATTGAACTTCTCCACCGCACTTAACACTTGACTAGAATGAACTGTTGATTGAAAACTGTCTGTCCATCCTTGACATTCCTGAATACTCCCAGAAAATGTTTTGAGTACAAGCCTCGGTAATTGAACTGCAGATTTGTTAACCTTAACTTCACAAACACCATTTGTTGAGGGTTGTGTTTTATTATTAGACCTGATCTCTAACTGTACTGAACTGCTGAACTCTTTTGCTGTGTGGCATACTTTAATTATATCATGAATAATCTGTTCAAAGTAAATTATGTTATTTTCTATTTCATCCTCTTCTATAAGAACCTCAATTTTAACATTTACTTCGCTTAAAGCAACCTTTTTAGTTTCTACTATGGAAAGCTGCGTAGTCACTAAGCTTAAATCCTCTTGCTCTATGGCAGAATCTATAGTGCAATGACCTTTGTAATTAGACCTTTGTAGGCGCTTCTCCTTTTTTTAAACTTGTTCAATTCAGCTGCACTCATCTTCAATGCAAACAACAATTGGGCTCAATACCAAATAAGCTGAATTGGCAAAAATACTTAACCAAACTGATCAAACTCAAAATTTGCTTTTTTCAAATAAACTGAATTGCTGGGTGGGGTCCTGACCAACCACCAGTATGGAATACCAAATTTTCTACCAATTAACTGGCGCACTGAAGTCTGCAACCTTCGCCTACGAATAATAAACCAAAATTAACCAAACTGGTAAAAATGTAGGCCCAAAACAACGACAGACGAGTGGCCAAGTTTCGCAATTGGGCGACCAAACTTTCTACCCTGGGGCCTTAACTCGATAATAAACCAAAATTAACCAAACCGGTAAAAATGTAGGCCCAAAACAACGACAGACGAGTGGCCAAGTTTCGCAATTGGGCGACCAAACTTTCTACCCTGGGACCTTAACTCAATTATGCTCAACCCGTCCAGGCCTAACTTGGGCTACAATTTGCACAATCAGAACTTTGCCGGAAAATAGTCACTGACTCAGTCTTGGGCTAGAATCCGGTTTCGAAGGACCATGTTATTTTTTTTTTAAAATTTTTATTGGGTTCAGAATCCCAGCTGAGCCGTGAACGACCAAGCTCTGAAGGGCCAGTTTAACCTACAGCCCAAGTTAAGCTAGACTAAAAACTTACCGACTTGGAGGTCCTATTAGGTCCTACTTCAGGGTTGCTGACTCGATGTGGGCCTACCTTAGGCCTCAGTTGCATAAAATTAAGATAAAAAGCAAAAGGGGCACTATTTATGGTCTTCTTTCTAAACCTTGCAACAACAATAACCTGCACCATTGCACGATGCAACAATCTTGTATCTAAACAACCAAACTGAATTGCATGAGAGGTCTCTATAAGACCACGCCCTGTAAGTGCCGCATTCAACAAACAAGTAGGAAGGACGCGCAGCACCCCAAAAAAATGATGCTACAAGAATGCCCAAACAATGATGCCACAAGAGCCCAAAAATGCTAGCTCTAAATTAAGTGAATTTTTTCACTAACCTTACAATTATGAGATGGATATATATACACCTTAACTTAATATATACAAGCAATGCTCCATCAATCAGCTTAGTCATCATATCGTCTTGGGACAACAATGGCTCTTCCTCTTCTAGATTTTCTAACAGTGTCTATGAGGCAAGTGAACATAATGAGTCTTTCATACATCACAGTGCTATGGGGGGCACCGCTCAGCAGAGAAATCTCTTTAAATGGTGGGGGTTAAAGACAGAGTATCCCCTAACCCAAGATGCTGCCTCCCTACATCCCATCACTCTGCGTGGGTGATGAGATTTACCCAAATAAAAAATAAACTATATATATATATATATGTATATGTGGGAAGGGTTCACAAACCTCTTCTCCACACCATTACCAGTTCCAGCAAAACGTCATTACCAAATACCTCTTTCAGTCATTAATTTATCTAGTTTATTCTTAAAAGTCTCAAAAGTATGGGAACTCACAACTTCTTCATCTAAGCTATTCCAGAATTTTACTATTCTATTTGAAAAACTATGTTGTACTAACTGTGATTTACATCTTTGCTGGAAAAGCTTAAGGCTATGGCCTCTTGTCCTATCATTGTGATCCTTTGTAAAAAGAGAGTGGAAGTCTACATTATCTAACCCATTTATTATTTTATATACTTCTATCATATCACCCCGTAACCTTCTTCGCTTTAGGGAAAACATGTTTAGGTGCTCCAATCTCTCTTTGTAACTAAGGTGTCTAAGGCATGGTATCATCCTTGTGGCTCTCTTTTGTACTTTTTCTAGTCTGTCTTTGTCTTGCTCTAAATAAGGACTACTGAACTGAATGCCATACTCAAGAAGAGGCTTCACGTATGAAGTGTAAAGCCTACTTATAATTTCTGGTGATTTATATTCTCTATGTTTCTGCATTAGGTTCAATCTAGCATTAGCCTTATTTCTAATTTCATTGCAATGAGTTGTAGGTTTAAGATCATGATTCACAATGACACCCAAATATCTCTTTTTTTTCTTTATTTATCCAACTTCCATCCATGTTATACTCAAATTCTGGATTGTCATGACCAACATGCATAACTTTACACCTTTCCACATTAAATTTCATCTGCCATCTATCTGCCCAAGCAACTACTTTTACTTTATCAATGTCCTTTTGCATTTTCATGGCACCCGTTAAAGATCTTACCTTTTATGATTTTGTCCCAATTTTGTATCATCTGCAAATATTGAGGTTTTACTATTTAGACCCCTTTCCAAGTAGAGGTCCAAGTACTGACACCTGTGGGACTTCACTCAGACTCAGAACAGGGCTATATGAAGACCTAGTCCCATTTAACTGGACTCTCTGTTCTCTTTCTCTAAGCCATTCTTCAATCCAATTTGCTACTGTCCCTTTTATTCCATGAGCTCTAACTTTAACAAACAACTGCTTATGAGGAACTGTATCAAAAGCTTTGGCAAAATCCAAGTACACAATATCTAGAGATTCTTTTTTATCCAGATGCTTTAACATACTATCATAAAACTCAATTAAGTTTGCCAAACATGACCTGTCATTTCGAAAGCCATGTTGGCTATTACTAATTAATCCTCCTTCTTCTAAGAATATTGTAATTTTGTCTCTGATGACACTGTCAAGTAATTTGCAAATAATAGAAGTTAAACTAATGGTCTATAGTTTTTAGCTAGGTGTTTGTTTCCTTTTTTGAAAAGTGGGACTACATTTGCTTTTTTCCAGTCTTCTGGAACTTCGCTGTTGATCAATGAAAGGTTGAAATTTTTTTTAAGTGCTTGGGCTATGCTATATTTTGCTTCCTTTACTATTTTAGGATAAATTTCATCAGGTCCTGGTGACTTACCTATGTTAAGTTAGGTTATATTATATCCGGTTAGGTAATGCTAGGTTAGGTTATTATTATAAACGAGAAAGAGCCCTGTGCCGATATATATATATATATATATATATATATATATATAGGCTAGGTTAGGATATATTATTATAAACGATAAAGAGTCCTGGCCCGATATATATATATATATATATATAGGCTAGTTTAGGCTAGGATATATTATGTCCCGGTTAGGCTACGCTAGGGTAAGTTATATTACGACCGATATATATATATATATATATATATGGGAGAGTTGTAATAAGAAAAAACGCCCAGCAAATTATGATCACAAAGCAGATATCCTTTCACTTCGCTTTATCACGAATTTTAAAAATTACTTAACACTGAATGAAACGATGTATATAATTACTTACATTTCAAATGAGTTGTCCGTTGGATCTTGCAATCTATTGCAACTTTCTGCAACAGTCTGCGTGGATAGAAGTTCATTCTGGTCTACAGCATTGAAAAGATAAATTACAGAGAGCGATGGGACGTCTTGATCTTCAAAACAATTTGGGGGAGTTGTACAGCTGAACCATGGTAGGTATTTCAAAAACACTAAATGAGAAAACTACTGAAATGAGGTCCTGAGATGAAAGTGCCCCCTTTTATAAACGGGACCGTGACCAACCTACAACACACGAATCGCGAGCTTCCTATTTTCCATCAGTGAATTTTGGGCGGGGCTTGAAGCGTAGGCCCGCATAGCAGCCAAACATAGGTTCTGGGCTCCGCTCACAGGGCTGTGATTGGCTGCCCCGTGAAATCTGGGGCGTGTCAGATATTCCCATTCGTAGAGAGAGAGAGAAATGCGTTGTTTTTTGATCTTGTATTCTGCCCCGAGAGAGAGGGAGACGAGGAACTTAACGAGGTTGGTTTGTAAATTTATTTATGGTGCCCTATCTAAAATAGGATCGGAAAAAATGTATTTCCTCTGTAATATAAAGGAAAAGGAAAAACAACCAGCGCACAAAGTTCTTCAGCCCTTCGAGACAATTCTCCCATCTGTGAAAGTTTATTGGGCACAGATTTCGCGAATAATACAATAAATGAATTTTTAAAAAATAACAGAGATGTGTGATGGATGCGGATCATTAAACACCAAAGTTTATTTCGATATCATAAACTTCTGCGTCAAACACAATTTAAGAACGGTGTTTAACATAATTGTGTATATATATATATATATATACACACACACACACACTGTATATATATATATATATATATATATATATATATATATATATATATATATATATATATATATTCCATAAATATTTATGTCCTTCAATTGTTCATGCCTCGACACAATAAAACTGCCAACCGTGGAAGGAAGTTTACATTCTAACTTAGAGAGAGAGAGAGAGAGAGAGAGAGAGAGAGAGAGAGAGAGAGAGAGAAGAGATCTACAGATCTACAGAAGCTAAGGCTAACAAAGACCCTAAGGTCCACTCTAAGGTTAGCCCGAGAGAAAGAAAAGAGTAGGGGGTTAAGAGAAGAGAATAAGAGGTTAAGTAAGTAGCAACACCTATCACTCGTGGGTTAACATTCATTCAGAAAAAGAGAAAAAAGACTCACCATCATCATCCGCCGGCCACTGCCGACAAGTCGGAAAAATAGTCGAACTGAATAGGAAAGGGGTGAAAGATGAAAAGAAGTTAAATAAGAACGCTTACAAACCATGAAAACACAGTCTTAACTCACTGTCATATCATGCAAACTACAGACATGCAAGTAAAGAGAGTAAAGAGTTACAGACATGCAAGTAAGGAGAGGATAAGAAAAAAAAGTAGGTAAAGTAAAAAAAAAGTGGGTTAGTTTACGCTACGAGCTACATCTACTTTCGTGCTAGTCTAATTTTTTTTCTTAATAATAATTTTATTGCTGGTATCACACGCTAGCATGTCACAAGCTGGCATTATCGTCAACACACTCATCCTCGACCACAACCCCCAGAGCTCCTGTTGCTAATTGTTTTTTTTATTTTAAACAAAGTTAATATTTTTAAAATGCCTATCTAGACGGTTCTTAAACACATTAACGCTGGTAGAGTTCACGACGGGCGCGGGAAGATTATTCCATTTATCAATTACTTTAAACGTAAAGAAGTTTTTAGCGGTATTAGAAATGAAACGTCTGCCACGCAACTTAAATCCGTTATTACGAGTATTGCTATTATCGAAAGTGAACAGTTTGTCAAAATTTACGTTATCGATTTTATTAACGATTTTGAAAATTTCAATAAGTTCCCCCTTAATCTCCTAGTTCCGAGTGAATGCAAGTCTCACTCTTTAATCCTATCTTCATAAGGCTTGTTGCGCAATGACGGAATTAGCTTCGTGGAACGACGCTGAACCCTTTCTAACCTATCAATATCCTCACGCAAATACGGGCACCAAAACTGAACGGCATATTCTAAATGAGGCCTGACTAGGGACTTGTAAAGGGGCAATATAATATCCTTCGATTTAAATTCGAAATTACGCGCTATGAAGCCTAACATCCTATTAGCTTTTGCGCAAGACTCCAGGCACTGGTTCCTTTTAAATCCTTAGATACGCCAAAATCTACTTCCTCGTCAACGGTCGCTAACTCTCGATCATCCATCGTGTACGTGTAATTATTGTTACAAGAACCTATAGAGGCGGGGCCACCAGCTTGACCTCCGTGTGAAGAGAGACCAACGCACGAAACAACATAAGGCATAAGGTAAGGTATATGCAAAACTTTACATTTGCCTACGTTAAATTTCATCTGCCACTTATCCGTCCACTCCTTAATCCTATTTACATCGTCTTGGAGCCTATTTCTATCACCCTCGTGAACAACTTTACCGCCTATTTTAGTATCGTCCACGAATTTTGACACGTTACTAGTCAATCCTACATCTATGTCGTTAATGTAAATTACGAATAGCAGTGGGCCTAACACTGAACCATGTGGGACACCGCTACCTACATCCAACCACCCCGATTCACTACCATTAACTACGACCCTCTGCCTCCTAGCACGAAGCCATTCTTCTAACCAGTTAGCTACCTGACCAAGTATACCGTGCGCTTTGACCTTCGCAATTAATCTCCTATGCGGAACTGTATCGAACGCCTTTTTAAAATCGAAATAAATAACGTCAGCCGCTCTATGCCTATCGTATTCGCGCACTATTTCGTTATAAAATTCTAACAAATTAGTTAAACAAGATCTATGGCGTCGAAACCCATGCTGACTACTATTAATCAAATCTCGACTTTCTAAGTGATCGATGATACGATCCCTAACTACGGATTCCAAAAGTTTACCGACAAGTGACGTTCAGCTAATGGGCCTATAATTGCTAGCTACTGTGCGGTCGCCTTTTTTAAAAATTGGGCGTGAGTTAGCTAATTTGAAGTCTTCAGGAATAATCCCCGTTTCGAGTGACTGATTAAAAATCTTCGTTAAGGGGCCTACGATAACGTCTTTCAAATCTTTCAAATGTCTGGGATAAAACGCGTTAAGGCCTGGAGCCTTGCTAACTTTTAGCCTATCGATATAATGCGCAATCTCATCCTCGTAAACAGTTATTTCATCTAAAATAGTCTCGCTACTAAATGGAACGATATCGTCCACGTCGGGGACATTATTTACGTGTTCTATGGTAAAACCTGTCGCAAAAAAGTTATTGAAAATACCCGCCATCGCCTGAGCGTCAGAAGCCAAAGCGCCTTTAACGTCCACTAGAGGGCCTATGTTATCTTTTATCGGCTTACGATTATTGACGTATTCAAAAAACGTTTTGGATTATGTTTACTATCTGCAGCTATAAGTATCTCTAAATTACGCTTAGCATTCCTAACTGATCTTTTAACCTGACGTCTAAACGCGATATATCTATTAAAGTTAGCTGCCGTGCCATTGCGCTTATTAATTCTATACGCTCTGTTACGCTCGTTTATGAATTCGCCTATTTCCCTAGTCCACCATTTGGGTCTACCATGATTTCTAGCCCGCTTGGGCTACGAGGAATAAACTCCCTTTCAATATTCATAAAACTTTCTTTAAACGCCACCCAATGCAAATTTGTGTTATTGCCCATAAATAAGTTATCCCAGTCCACTACTCTCATTCTATCAGCAAAACTATCAAAATTGGCCCTACGAAAATCAGGGACTTCTATTACGTTACTATCCTTAGTGTTTTCTATCAATAGCTTAAACCTAAGAATTTGATGATCACTACACCCTAAACTCTCGCCTACTTCTAAACCTTCGACTATATTTTCGCCGTTCGTCATCACCACGTCTAAAATATTGTCACCGCGCGTTGGTTCGGTAACTATCTGTCGTAAAAAATTATCTTCCATGAACTCAATCAATCTCAAACCCTCCTCATTACCAGTAAAAGTCTCGTAATTAACATTAGGGCAGTTAAAGTCTCCGACAATTATACTATTCCAATTATGAATAAAGTTACCAAGAAGTGAGTAAAATCTAGTATCGGTACCAAGGGGTTGAACGGGAGGTCTATAAACAACAACAAAATTAAAACTAATACTACGCGCCCTAACTTCAACGCATATTGCATTAATTGCTGCCGGAAAATCTATCTTAACCTCGATAGCCCTAAGGGAATTACGAATGTACAGCAAAACGCCGCCACCAATCCTATGTAACCTATCATTCGTAACTTTAGAGTAAAACCCGGTATATCAAACTCCCCCAACAAGTCCCGAGTCACGGTATTTTAAAAAAATAACAGATGTGTGATGGATGTGGATCATTAAACACCAAAGTTTATTTCGATATCATAAACTTCTGCAATATCATAAACTGCGATATCATAAACTTCCTTCTGTTGTTCATGCCTCGAGGCAATAAAACTGCCAACCGTGGAAGGAAGTTTACATTCCAACTTAAAGCGAGAGGGAGAGAGAGAGAGAGAGAGAGAGAGAGCGAGAGAGTGAGAGAGATCGAGAGGGAGAGGGAGAGAGAGAGAGAGAGAGAGCGAGAGAGAGAATTTGTACATATATAGGATCACCTTTGCTTTCAATGGCTTCGGCCCGAATTGTTCATTCTGGCGGAGGACAAACTTTTCACCCCGCCCTAGACCTACTTTTTAACGGGGTATCTATAAGAGAGAGAGAGAGATTTGTACATATATAGGATCACCTTTGCTTTCAATGGCTTCGGCCCGAGTTGTTCATTCTGGCGAAGGCAAAACTTTTCATCCCGCCCTAAATCTACTTTTTAACAGGGTATATATAAGAGAGGCCGCGCGAGAGGGATCCCTGCTAGGGAACCCTGGTTACCCATTTATCAATCGTGAAAGGATGTTTACACTCCACCTTAGACCTACAGTTTAACACGGATCATTAGGTTACCCTGGTTTCCCATTTATCTACCAACCGTGGAAGGACGCGCCACCACCGGGTCTCGAACTCGGTGCATATAATCGTGTGTGCGTAATATTTTATGGGCGTATAGGCGGGTGTGTACGTGCCAAAACGAAGTACACTGTGCCAACTGGCTGATAATGCCTGGAGGCACTGGCTGATTAAGCCAACTGGCTGGTTAGGAACATATTAAGACAACGGCCGCTCGGCTGAAGTCCTAATATGCGCTTGGCTCCTGCCAGGCGAACACCTCTCTTCCTCTCTCTCCTTCTCCTCTCTCTTTCTCTTAGGGGATAACTCCGCCTCCAAGTTGCATAACCCTTGTTGCTCTTGCAACATTCCCCCTCCCTCTTTGTTGCATAACATATTGCAACATTCCCCTTTGTTGCATAGCTTATGCAATATTTCCTTTTCAACATTGATCAACATTAGCAATTGCATTGCACTCTCTCCTTTGGCGCCCATACTACTAATGGTCGCAGGAAGGAAACAAAGAAGTGTGAAAGTGAGACACAATTTGTCTAATTATTAAGCGCTTTTCAAGTACAGTTTAAACTTTCAAATTTGAATACGTTTGCTTATATTTTAATCGAATTCTGTATTATAGGTGGCCTACCTCTAATTAAACTTTTTAACGAAGCCATAACACATTTTTTAAGATTATAGTCTACAAATTAATAACATTCTACCCACAGATATACATTAACATAAAAAATTAAGAGCAGTAAGATATAAGAGATGCCTCTAAATAACGTTCTATATAATCAAACCAATATATTTTAAAAATAATTTTATTTTGTCTTTTATTATTACTTTTTACCTTGTAGGACTTTCCCAATAATCTTCATAAAATAAGCCTATTCCAAATTTACAGATCCTTTGATAAACTTTCTATTAAAGTCCATATTTTCCAAACGATTCCAAATCCTTTTAACAATGTATTCAAGATTTGTTTAGCAAAAATTTAATTGAACGCTTTTTACATGCATACACACATACATACTACATACCAGTGGCGTGCGGTGGGTATGTCCACAGGGTATGCTGTAATTGCCCCCCCCACCTAAAAAAAATATATATATATACAATCATCATAACTTCATATTAGTTTTCGATTACTTTAGTAATATACTGACTTTTTGTAATTTGACTTTTAACTGGGTAGGCGACGCATGCCCAGCTTACCCTATATGCACGCCATTGATACATACATAAATTACACCAGTACACATTTGAAAACTTGTCGATCGATTTTTACAAACTAGTTGGTGATTCTATATAATTTGAGTGCGCTGATCTCAAAAATATAGTTAGTTTTTCCCTATCACGTATGGTTTTCTTACTACAGGGTGTGTCATAAATCCCCCATTTATCCCCAAATGTGAACCATCTTATCGAGACCAACATTGGATTGCACATGCTAAACCATAAATTTTGTTGTTATAGACTACAGTAACGCTTACATAATAATGTAGGGTAAATATATATAACAACCAGTCCCGTTCCCAGCAAAATACTCTCTCCCCTCCCATCAATGGGTGGTTAACATTTGGGGACAGATGAGGTATTACAACACCCCTTGTAGCACAAAATCTTTAGGTGATAGAGTAAAACCTAATTAAAGCAGAATTAAATAGCTCCTAGCTCTTGGACAAGCATATTGCTTGTTTATGAAAGAATAAAAAAATAACTGAAAGAAACAAAATATATTTACCTTCTTTACTTGCAAACATTTCAGGACTTATTCCAAAGACTTAATACTACGAAGGTAGATCTGACTAATGACGACTAAACCGGTGCTTCTTTGATGTTTTCTTATGCTGTGCGTTAGGCTGATCTCGTTGCAGACACCAGCAGTAATCCGCCAGCCATCATATTTGTATGCCATCTTCCTTGATATCTTCTTTCCATGGTTTTGATGTCCTGGTGAAATCGTTCCCCTTGCTCCTCACTGACATCTCCGAGATTTTCGGGAAAACGGTCAAGATGCGAAAATAAGAAGTGAACTTTCAGGCTCATGTTGCAGCCTAAGGCGCAAAACTTTTTAAGCATATTTTCCACCAGTCTTTCATAATTTTGGCTTTTGTAGTTTCCCAAGAAGTTTTCAGCAACATCTTTGAAACCAAGCCATGCTTCTTTTTCTTTATCGGTCATTGTGCTCAGGAAATGATCGTCTGTCAATAACTTTCTAATCTGAGGACCTATAAAAACATCTTTTATTTTCTCGTAGCTAATCTTTGGATATTTTGAACAAATGTACTTGAAACACTCACCTTCTCTATTCAATGCTTTGACATACTGCTTCATCAGGCCTAACTTAATGTGCAAGGGTGGTAGGAGGATTTTATTTGGTTCAACTAGATGTTCATGTAAAATGTTCTTTGATCCTGGGGTAAGATTCTCTCTAGGAGGCCAAGTTTTCCTCTTCCAGTGCTGGTCACGTGCTCGACTATCCCATTCGCAGATGAAATATGGCATCTTAGTGTATCCAAGTAACATGCAAAGGACTTTGAGATCCCCACACAATATCCATCTGTGATTTTGATACTGAATTTTTTCCAGAAGCAGTTTCATGTTATCATAGGTCTCTTTTAAATGAGTAGAATGGGCCACTGGGATTGATACATACGTATTTGTTACCGTTGTGCAGTAACACTCCTTTTAGACTGGTTTTAGAGGAATCTATAAACAACCTCCAGTCACTGGTTTGGTATTCGATGCCTAGCTTGCACACTAATCCTGTGATGTCCTTGCAAAATACCAAGGGACCATCTTCTTCGAAAAAAGGCACGAAGTCTTTCTCACGATTTCTGTACCAAGCGAAGTATGTGTCGGATGCCAATAAATTGTTTTCCTGCAATCTAGACCCCAAAAGTTCTGCAGAGTCCTTAGGCAGATTCAAATCCCTGACTAAGTCACTTAGTTCGGCTTGGGTTAATGGTTTAGGAGGATCTCGGTCAGCTGTTGGCTGTTCATAAACATCATCATTGTCTGGATTTGGAGCTGAATCAGAATCTGAATTGTATTGATCCAGACTCTCGGGCGGGCGGGGAATAGGAACTTCTGGACCATGGGGTACCGGCCTTATTGCAGATGGAAGACTTGGGTATTGAAGGCTCTCTTTATTCTTTGCATTATAACCTTTAACATTGCAAGAACAGAAGTAGCAGTCGTCACTCGTCGGTATAGTTTCTAGGCTCGCGCCATACCATAGGGATCCCAAATGGCAAACTTTTCTTTTTACCTTTGCTCTAACTCCTTAGTGCTGCAACACACGTAAGACAAACCTTGTGTGGAGCCCAACTTTTGTCTTGATCTCCTAATTTAATTCCAAAATAAGCATGATAAGTTCTCTTAATGAAGGTCGTTACATTTGTCCTTTGTTTTACAACAACATACCGACCACAAATATAACAAAATATGTCTGGAGTATGGGTACATCCTCTAGAAGCCATTATTAAAATTTTAAAGACGTAATGTTAGAATTATCTATCTGAAAAATATGAAAAAACGAAATTAATTAAAGATAAAAAAGGTAAAAAATTACAAAACGCCCCAAAATTGTTTTGCTAATAACTTTAAAACTGTGGGTCATAGAAAAAAACTGGTAGCATTTTTTAATTCAGCGCAGCGAACTGCTTCAGAATCACAACTCAAAATAAAGAAATCGATTTTCATGCAGACCGGTGTTATCAAAGATCTCATATTCCCCAGGTGAATTGGGATGAGAAGGCAGACACCTCAGATATAAAGTACAGAAGGTAATGAAGAAGAGAAAAGGTAGAAAGTAAAGCGTACACATTTATTCATCCTGGTGGACCAGCACCCTTCCACATGGCTAAATTCTACACCTGCGGCCCTTCATACGCCATGCGTGGTGATGCTTCCAGGTTTTGTCAAAAATAAAAGAGAGTCCCGAACTTAGATAGCTCTAACAAACCTCTTTCATTCCAACCTACTTGCAGCCACTTTCCATGCATCACCCAGATCAAGTCCACGCTTCCTCATGCAATCATTCACCATGTTCTTCCATCTTCTTCTCGGACTTCCTCTCCTTCTACCTTCGCAAACATTCTACTACACTCTTTTCACAACTCTGTCATCTTCCATTCTTTCAAACATGTCCAAACCACCTTAACACACTTTCCCCAATTTTCATTTCCACTGACTTCTAAACACCACATCTGTCCAAGACCACTCGATTTCTCGCTCTATCAATCGAGCGCATGCCACACATACTTCTCAGGTTATCCAACTCGACTGCTCTTACCTATGACTTCTCCCTTTCACGCTACAGTACAGTATATCAATGTTTCACATTCATACAAACGTGTCGATACTAACACATCTTGTAAACATCTAGCAGCATCTCCGCCCAGTCTCCGCTTTTACCAGTTACCGCTTTTACCAATCGTAAAAATATATTTGGATGATGAAAATCCATAAGTTGTTTTTATTTAATTTTATATTTGCCTTTTATTACTGTTTATGAAAAGACTGAAATGAAATTAAAATCTTCCGTTTTTTTGCTTGCAGTTTTTCTAAGAGTACTAAAAATAAAGCAAATAATTTTTTCCATTAACCCTTTCGGTCCCATGTGTCTTCTCTAGGACTGAATAAAATCGTCTGGCAATAATAAGAACACATTGATATTATTTCTTTTAAATATATTAAGTTTAAAAATTGATATACGAAACTTTATTTCAGGGAGCCGTGATTGGATTCCTCACTTCTTTTGTTTTTAATGTCTGGCTCATCATTGGTCAGTTGGCCAACAAAGCAGGCCAAGTAAAACATTTGCCTTTATCAGTGAGTGGGTGTCCGACACATCTTAATTCTTCCTCTCTTGAGAAATATGGGTTTTCAAATGTTACCACTGGATTTCCATCTACATCACCCTCTGATGAGAGTTTAGAGATGGCTAATGTGGCTAAAGTCAAAGAAAGGTAGTGTTCCATTTATTTGACAAGGATTTTTCGAAAATATAAAGCGTCAGACAGTCATATTTATTTTGAAGGATTTATAATATTTTACTGTTTATGTCTTTACTCAACAGTAGGAAGGAAGATTTGTGTGTGTGTGTGTGTGTGTATATATACACACACACACCGGGTGATTACAAATGATCTTCCTGATTTTAAACATTTATTATGAAAAAAACTAACAAAGCTACAACTAAAAGCAAGGTATACAAATAAAGAACTCAAAACGTTTTATTTACAAGCTATTGAAATTCAATATAAGCTCCTTTTGTGGCTCTGCACTCTGCAGCCATCAAAGCGGTAGTCTGTTTCCCTCCATACATTTTATAGCATATCACACTGAACTTTTCTAACAACCTCACGTATCCTTTCCTTCAAATGTTCCAAAGTTGTTGCCATTGGTGGAATAAAAACTTAATTTTTAACATAGCCCCAGAGGAAGAAGTCAAGGGGGATTAGATCGGGCGAACGAGCCGGCCAAGGAATGGGCCCCCTACACCCGATCCAACGATCAGGTAATTGCTCATTTATGAATGTTGTAATTTCAAAAGGAGCCACAAAAGGAGCTCATATTGAGCATCAATAGCTTGTAAATAAAACTTTTCGAGTTCTTTATTTGTATATCTTGCTTTTCGCTATAGCTTCGTTAGTTTTTTCATAATAAATGTTTAAAATCGGGAACATCATTTGTATTCACCCGGTATATACTGTATGTATGAGGAAAGTTGAGAATGGAGAACAGTCTAACAGGTTGTGTTGGTGAGTAAGGATATGCTATTGGTGTTTGCTATAAGAGGAAGAGAGACATTGCACAGACACAAGAAATAAAAAGTGAAAGGTTAAATTTGAATGAGTTGGCAACAGAGTAGGGAAGAAGAGTACAAGAAGTCCTTAGAAAAATAAATGCTAAACAAAAGGATGTACAGAATATGTGGAATGTTTATAATAAATGCTTAATGAAGACAGCAAGTGATGTATGCAGTGCATACAAAATGGAGTGTAAAGAGAGGTAACACAGGAAGAGATTGTATACACCATTCGACCAGGGAAGTACTCCGGGGTGAACGTTAGACAGGAGACAGGGAGTGTTGGAACTCAAGGTTCTCCTATCACTGTCCTCCTTAGCTGATCTTTTCCGTGTCTCATCTACGCTGTGAGCAGTTCAGCATACTCTCAAACACACACTTCTCTCACCATTCCTCACTACATATACATGCATCTTACATACTACACAATCTTTGCAAAATTAAAAAGAAAAAAATGGCATCGACCTCAAGAGCCTCGGAGTCCCATGGGGAAGGGACCATAAATGTCCCCACTTCTGGCTCACCCACTGCCGATACCGGGAACACAGACCCAGGCAGCGGGGCTGGTTCTGGTACTGCCCATTCGAGATGTTCTGGGCCCCTGCCTGATTTACTTTTCATACATTTCTGCAACATTCGTGGCCCTTCCTCAAATTTTTAATCTGTTTTAATCTCCTCTAAACCCCAGGTGTCTGGGACGACTGACACCAACCCTTTTTCTGTACCCTCCTACTTTCTCTATACTTAATTTCACTCCAAAGGTGGATGTTGTGTATATGTACGTAACGTCCTAACTTGCTCTTATATTCTCGAACTTGAATCCTTCGAATTCTACACCCTCTGGCTACGGCTTACATGCCAATCTCAACTAAAACATCTGCGCTGTCTACCTTTCTCTTAATTTTATTGTCCATCCAAAACTCCTTGACTACTTTACTTTGAAAGTGGAGTATATTCTAGCCCACTCTCCTTTCGCTGAAATCTCCATTTTAGGTGATTTCAACGTTCACCACCACCTTTGGCTTTCCTCCCATTTCACTGACATCCCTGGCTGGTGAACTAGCCTACAACTCTTTACCCTCAATAACCTACAACTGACTGTACAGCATCCTACACGTATCCCCGATCGCCTTGGAAATAGACCCATCATTCTGGATTTATTTCTCACCACTTATCCTTCTTCTTACTTTGTCAAACATTTTTCTCCGTTGGGCTCGTCCGCCCACAATCTTATATCTGTTTCCTGTCCTATCCTCTAATTCGGCCTTTGGATCCTCCATGAGGTGATATATATATATATATATATATGGCAACACAAAAACATAAACACTGAGACGTGGCCTGTTCGGTTCATGAGCTGACTTAAGCAGCATGTATTTTTCTATCTGCAGTAATCGTTAATTCTAAATCGTATTTGGTGTCTAATCTAAAATGACTAGTTGGTGATTAGGTTAAGTTGTTTAATTATTATGTCATTTAGGGGTAATGTCTATAGCTTCTAAATTTTGTAAAGTAGGATTGGCTTGGTCGAGGTTTGTTGACGCTGGCGCAAATTGTATTATTGTAGGCCCGAAAAAGATCTAAAGTAAAGCACCTGTAAATACCTTTTATGTCTAATTGCTAACCTAATCCGTAACGGGCTCTAACACCCTACGTTATTACATTTGGCGACGAGGATGGGATTCTGTTTGTTTGGAAAATTGGATGTAGTCTAGCCTAGTGTGGGTCGTTCGATTTGGTTGATTTGTGTCGGTAAACTACCTTGCTATAGCTTCGGTCCCTCCAGCCTAACTCTAATACTAATTCCTATTCAGCCCTAACTGGGGAGTAACTTGATCATATTTAAACCCTATCAACCTAGTTATTTGGCCTAAATTGGTCTTGTTCATAGCATGTTGGTGGTTGGCAATATACTGTAAATCCCTACAAAGACTCAGAGGAGGACTTCGAATCTTATGCCACAAGGGTGAAGTTATTTTTCGAGGCTAATTCCATTCCATATGCTAAGAAAGTACCTAGAGTGAATTGGTACACGCCCTAGCCAATCACTACAAACTACGAGTGGTTTTCATTTATGAATGTTTTAAATTTTATTTTAGACATCAGACTACAAATGAAAGCATTTCAGAGTTTGTTGCGAGTATAAAAGCCTATGCCCACTCTTGTAATTTTGCGGACAAATTAGACGAAATGGTAAGAGAGGTTTGTAATGGGTCTCAATGAGAAGTCTACCCAGAGAGTCCTATTAGCTATACTGGGCCGTACTTTTAGTCAGGCTGTAGAAGTAGATGTGTCTAGAGAAGCAGCTGCTAAAGATGTTAGAGCTTTTGGCAGTCACGCATAAACGAGATTTCATCATATTAGCATTAGATATATGTTGCCAATAAATTTGCACTGTGCACAATATGTACATCACACATCGCTTGTGGATAAAAGCAGCTTCTAACTTTTTGCCCTCAGAAAAAATGTAACTGTAGAAGTTACAAATATTGGGTTTTTGTAACTAGTTAGTTGGTTACTCGGCTGGAAAATGTAACTAGTTATCCTTACAGTTATTCAAAAAGGTAACGATTACTGAGGAACTAGTTATATCACAGCTCTGGTAATTAGTGTGTAAATAATGTGGTTTGAATAAATGCGGCAGAAGAGTTAGTGAGAAACTGCGAAATAAAGAAATGGAAGAGGTTTGTGAAGTGTAAATGGAGACGTTGGTTTCATATGACGTACCACTACACATACATCCTCACCCTTTTCATGAAAGGTAGCACTGGATCCCTAAGATTCGTGTGTGTAATTGATTTGAGATTCTTCAGTTTCAAGATCAAGCTTCATGCCCACCCCATGGAGAATGAAAAGAGGACTTTTAGGTAGTGTATGTATGTATTTTTAACAACTGTAATTAGGTCAAAGGTCCTAGGAGTGTGTATGCAGTGGGAGGGGACAGTTTGTTTTCGTTTGTGAGTACCGAGTTTCTCGTTACCTTTGTTTCAGAGATTATCTGGCAATCTATGATGTATCGTATTGTTACTTGGGAACAATAGGTATACTTCTGGTCTTCATCGTTTCTTCTATAGTTTCGTTTATAACAGGTAATGAGTTATTTGGTATATTCAGTACCTTCTTACTATCATTTACTTATTTATTTATCAGTCTTTTTATACAGAAAATAACCACAACAATAAATAATATATACTCTCAATAATGCACTATTTACAAACTACCAATTCTCATTTCAATGAAGATCCGAACAACCCGGATGACATAGACGACAAATTAATTCACAAACCATCTCTGAAGGCATATAAATGGTTCTGGAATGTGTTTACAAGAAATAAGAAATATAAAATCTTAAGAGGGAAAGAAATTTCGTCCCCGACGCAGGCTACTTCAGAAATCTCTAATTTAACCATGGAATTGAAACCAATTACTCAACGAAAGAAAGAGAATCCTATTTTATAATTATTACAATGTTGTTTGTATAAATGATTTGGAATTCACATAAATTAATTGCATTTTATAACACTTCTTAAAATATTTTTATGCATCGGTTTCCATTAGTTTGTTCTATTTTTATTTTGTGTATCTAAACTAAATATTTCTGTAGCATGGCTTTTCTTTTTCTAACGAATAGCGTTGCAAAGATGATATCATTTCTTTAATATGGGACAATTTAAATATTAGGAGCATAGTTTTAGAACTACTCGTATGCTATAAATTAGACGAGTAAGGAGTCCCTTCTTTCTCAGTCGATCAGTCGGTAACGGGTCTAGACCCCTACTGCCAATTTGTAAAAGCACCTTACTCTAAAATTTTTAGTGGTGAGAGAAAAGAAAACATTCTCTATACTAACCCGTGTCTTTACCAATTAAAAATTCATTCTTTGAAATTATATTTTTAATAATTATAACTAATTAATAATAATAACTATAAAGATTTGAAAGTTGGATAATCTTTGTGTAAATGATGAATTATTATTTGTCCACGTAAATTATGCTCATTCCTTATCAAAAGTAGCGCCCGATTTCTGTCAGTTGATTGTTTGTTTGCCATTTGTATTACAGTGTACAAGAAGGTAGAAATAAATGAATGACATGTTTATCTAACCATTTATTCGGGGGAAATTATTACGGAACTGTACCAAGCTGTTTTACTTGCAATTTTCAAAGTGCCCTCCCTCGTGATCGATGTACAATTGCAGCCGAGCAGGCACAGAGTGGCACACACGCCTGCAGAGTTCGATATCAATTTCCTCAAACTTTGCAGTGATTTCAGCCTTCAATTCCTGAATGGTACGAGGCTTTTCACGATAAACAAGGTCTTTCATGAGCCCCCAAAGAAAGAAATCTGGAGGTGTAAGGTCTGGGGAGCGTGCCAGCCACTCGATCGGACCGCGGCGGCCGATCCACTTTCCGGGAAAGTTTTCATGAAGCCACTGACGAACATGACGTCCATAATGAGGTGGAGCTCCATCTTGCTGGAAATAACAGTCCTGATCTTGTACCCTGGGCCAAAAGGAGGTTTGCAGCATATCCAGGTAAATTTCTGCAGTGACAGATCCCTCAAAGAAAAAGGGTCCAATTATCCCTAATGGAGATATGGCTGCCCAAACTGTCACGCCAGGTAAATTTACCTCCTTCTCAACTGTCACTCTTGGGTTCTCCGCAGCCCAGTAGACACAATTGTGTCTGTTAATTGTGCCGTTAAGCTTAAAACATGCCTCATCTGACCACCAGATGTTGTCTAGCATTGTGTCCTCTTCGTCAAGTTTAGCTAAGAACTCTTCGCAAAATTGAAGACGGCGGTCGTCATCTCCATCATGAAGGGCATGCAGTAAGCGTGGAATGTAAGGTTTCCATTTTTTCTGGTGAAGGATACGGATAACACTTGATTGGCTCACTTCCAACTCTGCAGATAAACGGCGAGTTGACTTTTGCGGACTTTGTTCCAGTCTCCTGATGGCTTCTTCAGCCTTAGCTAAATTCGTTGCCGTTTTCGGACGACCGGACTTCTTTGCAGTGGCTACCGACCCTGTTGCTTCAAATTTCTCGACAATCAATCGTATGTTTCTTCCCTGGGGTGGGTTAACATCGAATTCCTGTGCCAAACGGCGTGCCGCCATCGTTGGTTGTTCATTACATTTGTAGTAATGTTTCACAGCCGCAATGCGTTGATTCATTGAAAGGTAATTCATGGTTCAATTTGGTGCAAATTCAGTAACTTTCCAAACTCTCAGCAATAACCTGCAAAACAAAAACAAAAATAAATAAACTAAGAAAATTAATAATCTGCAAGACAATTATTAACAACATGACTTCCCAGAAAGAATCTGACAGCCGAAAAAACAGAAATCGGGCGCTACTTTTGACTCACCCTGTACACATACTTTCTTGTTTCCAACAATAACTTCTCATAATCGTACAGTATCTCTGCAAAATTCATAACTGTATCTGTGTAAACGGATTATTCAGCAACAACTCTAGAAGAATTGCAGTAGCCTCTTGCTTCTAGTTGTTTATATCTTTTCCTACTCGTCGCAGGGCTGGGTAGTAAAATAAATTGTATTTCGATATCTGTACATATAGCCACATCTCTAAAAAGTTATTCCTTTACTTATACCATTATCACCAGAATAAACTCGCTTCTGTATTCATACCTATACTTATTGTATATGTTTATATTATCATAATATATTAGTTTATAATTGCTTTGGGGAAAAAAATTGTTCCTTTTATATCTTGTTTCAATACTACAAAACAGTATTAACATTCACATCTTAATTAAAAAGCTTTTGTTTTCATCCTTTAAAAGAAATTAATTTCATGATTAAATACAAATACACAAACTTCCTGGTATAAAAGTTTAAAACTATTATTTTAATTTACGTTCGTGTAGTGATGAAGTTTTATTTCTGGCCACACGAATAACCTTTAACAGAATAAAGAGCCGCAGCCCGCAGGTATAATAAATACACTGGTTTTATTGTATTATAAATATAACAGAAAAACACTTCTGTGGGCGTGCGATAAATACATAATATAAGGAACTTCTCTCTCTTACATTAATGATGATAAAATATAAAAACAATATTAATAAGAACGATATTTTATTAGCAATAATAATAATATTTGAAACAAACATACTAGTACCTGGGGAGCCAAGGGAGTCCAGTGAACCCACTTGCTGTCAAAGGCCATTTTTCATTTACTATGGAGCCTATGGAACACATTTAGGGTGGCCAACCCTCAGAAAAATTTACAGGAAAGTTTACAGAGGGCTGTATATAATGTCACCGTATCAATTTAAGGCAATCAACAAAAGCCCCGTAAAAATGCTTTAAGGCTCAGTATTTGACAATGGGTAAATATGATTGCTATAAAATAGCTAAAATGGTATATCTGGCAAATTACTGTACAGTTTGTCAATGTCAGAACATGTGACGACTGTTTGTAATAATCTTTATTAGGTCAAAAACATAATTTTCATTATATGGACAATCTAATTCTGGTCGCCGACTGTACGAGGGTTTGCTCGAAAGTTCACTTTTTCAAATGGTCAAGGAACCCACTAGAGAACGCAATATTCTAGATTTAATTTAAGTACAGACCTAAACTTAATTGATAATATCTAAATTTTGTGACGTGAAAGGTACAGGGATTTCTTTTTTAAATTATTTTAAACGTTTAAAATCAAGTAATATCCCATTACGAAAAAAAAGACTGTCGAAGTCTGTTAAACCTAAATGGTGGAATGTTGAAATTAAAAGTAGTTTAACGTTAAAAAGGAAGGCGTATTTTAAATTTAAAGAATCAAATAATTTGTCCAGTGAAAAGCTTACAAGCTATTGAGAAGGCAAAGTATAAAAATTTAAAAGTAAGCGCATCTATGAGCTATATGTAGTGAACCAAATTAAATCGAATCCGAAGGAATTCTATAATTATGTTAGGAATAAAAAGTAGCTTCGCAGACTATTGGTCCACTCACAGGCGAAAACAACGAACAAATTTACAATGACTTACAAATGACGGAAGTTTTAAATAAATTCTTCTCTTCTGTCTTTACTAACGAAAATATGAACAACATTCCCGTTCCCGTAATCATGCTCAGTGATGCTCATTTAAAGCTTCACGATTTTACCATTAGTGAGAGCGAAGTACTCTCGGCCATAGCAAAATTAATCCTAATAAAACTCAAGGTCCACATAAGTTCTTTCCTAAGGTACTTAAAGAAATGAACTGCGCAATAGTCCCTCCTCTCACATATATTTAATAATTAATAAATCGTTACAGTCTGAAGAAGTTCCACTCGATTGGAAACTTGCAAACATTATGCTAATATTTAAAAAAAGGGGATAAATCGGTTCCGGGAAATTATCGTCCCATCAGCCTGACTTTAGTAGTTGGTAAGCTTATGGAGACGATCGTTCGAGACAAAATACTATAGTTAGTTACTTAGAAATGAATAAATTAATCAAAGATTCGCAACACGGCTTTGGACGTAAGTAGTATGACCGCAAAAGGTTAGAGTGCAAAGCAATTGCAAATGTTGATCAATGTTGAAATGAGTGCCAGTGCCTACCCCCTCCCCCATGTTGCAAGAACCCCAGTGCCAACCCCAGGGTGCCAAAAAAATAGGGGTAAGGGAACTCTCCAAGCAAGCTGGGGGAGTCCACCTGACCTCTTTGAGGGAGAAGGTGGGACGACCTCACCCCCCCAAAAGGGGTTCACCTAACCTAAGAGAGGGAGAGAAAGGAGGAGGGTCTTTGGGGGAGAAGTTGGGACGGCCTCACCCCCAAAGTGAAACCTAACCTAAGCCCTAACCTAAGAGAGACAGAAGTGTTCGCCTGGCTCCTGCGAGACGCATATTGAGAGTTCATCCGAGCGCCCGCTGTCTCATAAGGTCCTAATCTGCCAGTTGGCGTAGAAGCCAATGCCTACAGGCATTATCAGCCAGTTGGTACAGTGTATACAACGTTTGGACGGCCAAGAAACGCACGCAAACGCACGTACACTCCCCGACTATACGCCCATAAAGCCCCTATTATCACACACACACACAACTATATGCACGCTCATAGGTCGCCAATTCCCTCCGTCATCACCCGTTTACACACAACGTTTGAACATCCAAGAAGCGCACACAAACGCACATAGACTCCCGTATTATTTCGCGAAAGAGAATTTTCAACAGTAATAATAATAATAATAATAATAATAATAATGTATTCTAATTTAAACAAGAATAATTTGTCCCAATTTAAAGTTCAATTTGATGAAGAATTTTATGAAGCTTTTAATAATTGGGTTTTATTTATTTATTAGGTTTTACTTTAAAGCCAACATAAGATGTGCGCACGTACACACACACACACACACACACACACACACATATATATATATATATATACAGGGTGAGTCAAACGTCTCCATACGTAGGCAAAATGGTCATAATAAATAAATGATTATTTATATTTTATTTTTTGCAGGTGATGTGCTGAGATGCCTTTGTCCCAAGAAGAGTGTATAGAGATCATTCTTCTGGCAGGATCAGGAAGCTGTCGCAAGGTTGCCGAGGATTTTAACAGGAGACACGCCGCGGCACGCACATCACACACGACACCGTTGCCAAACTCATTGAGAAGTTCAAGAAGACTGGAAGTGTTGTAGACCAACCGAGAAATGGCCGTCCACGAACAGCCACCGATGAAGGCAGAACGACCATGGTGCTGGCAGCGTTCGCAAAGAGTCCCCAAAAAAGCACTCGATGGATGTCTGCAGAATACGGTGTCAGCCAAAGAAGTATCGTCCGCATTATGAAAGAGCACAGATGGCATCCATACAAAATGCAAATGTTGCAGTATCTTAGCGAAGACGACCCGGACACGCGGCTGGAATTCTGTGAATGGGCAAGAACAAAAGTGGACGAAGACACGGAGTTCTCGGCTGGCATCCTGTTTTCAGATGAAGCCAACTTTTATGTTCATGGAGAGGTTAATCGTCAAAACGTACGTTATTGGAGTGATGACAACCCGCACTGGATGAGTCCCTCAAAGACGCAAGGCGCTGGAAAAGTGATGGTGTGGTGCGGGATATGGGGCAACACAATTGTTGGCCCTTTTTTTATTGACACCAATCTGAATGCCAAAATGTATCTAAACATGCTGCAAAACACAGTCATGCCGTCCCTGCTGAACGAGGAAGGGGGGTTTCCAGCGTACTTTCAGCAAGAAGGGGCGCCACCCCATTACGGTATCTGCGTGCGCCAGTGGCTGGATCAGCAGTTTCCGGGTGATTGGATTGGCCGCCGTGGTCCCATGGAGTGGCCTCCGAGGTTCTCAGACCTCACCCCACTTGATTTTTACTTGTGGGGGCACTTGAAGGCCATGGTGTCCCAGGTGAAAATACAAAACACGGACCACCTAAAGGAACACATTCGTGATGCGTGTGCACGCATAACACGAGACGTGTTAACGCGCGTTTGCCATGACTGGGAGGAACGCATCCGTATGTGCATTCAGTGTAATGGTGCCCACATAGAGCATATTTTGTGACTTACAAGTGATTGCATAATAAAGTAACCATTTTGCCTATGTATGGAGACTTTTGACTCACCCTGTATATATATATATATATATATATACACACACACATATATATATTAGCACGGGTAATAAACTTTGACACCATAAACTTTGATGACGAATGCGACGTCGCCCCGCCCATCTCTATTAATTATTTTATGGTATGGCCGATCTCCTTGTCTCGGTCAGTTAATTTTTAAAAAATTATTTTCTCGCTCTGCACCTCCTTACAGTCATTGGTATACATATAATTAAATAATAATATCGTTTATATATACACAACCAAAAGAATTAAATAAAACACCATTACATAATTCTGTTTATTTAGACGAATTATTGGAATCAATTTCACGAAATATTTAGAAAATAAATATATAATTCTATACAAACGATGGAACATATATGATCAAAAAAATGAAATAAAAAATAATAATAGCATAAGAATTACGAACGAGGAATATATATATATATATATATATATATATATATATAAAATAAAAAAAATTAAAAATAATAATATGCAAATCCGGACCTACCCGAATTGTTCATTCCGTCGAAGGTCAAGCTTTTCACCCTACCCTAGACCTACAGTTTAACGGGGAATCCGGACCTACCAAATTGTTAATTTTGACGAAGGTCAAACTTTTCACCTCACTCTAGTCCTGCGGTTTAACGGGGAATCCATCACTCCAGTATTTTGTCATTCATCTCTTATACATAATGCCTTCAAAGCAGTATTTCTTTTTATTCCAAGAAAGACAAAAAATACCCGAATTGTTCATTCCGTCGAAGGTCAAGCTTTTCATCCCACCTTAGACCTACGGTTTAACGGGGAATCCAGCACCCCAGCATCTTAACCACTAGGTCACCCATAATACCCATTTTATCTACCAACCAATTGTGCGAAGCTGGGTGTGCTACGCATCTAATAAAAGAAATACACAGGGCTCTCTAGACTGCACATTATTCCAACAACATGCGGAAGAATGATCGTTTACCGCGCGCCGGTTGCAATCGCGGGCCTCGAGCACGGACCCGATGCGGTTCTCGTTTTCGTACAGTTTTTTCATCCATCCTAATATCCATTCTTTTGATTTGAGAAATCTATATATTAAATTTCCCATATGAAAACAGATTTAATAATACGCAGTAGATATAGTAAAAACGTATATTAAATTATTCTCATAGAATAACATTCAGCAATCCTTTCTATACACTTTTATAAAGAAAATCCCGCCAATTCAAAGTTAATTAACTGTTAATTTTTATAGAAAACAAAGTAAAATACATTTACATTAAATTGTCTTCGTATCCACGTTACTTTACGTGAGGCGAGAAGGAACGGAGGCAGGTACATGCAAGTGTACATCGGAAAGCGTTTGACCTATATAGCAGCGGGGGAATACCCATGATGTCTCGCTCTGCTTCTCCTTACAATCGTTCTTTGATTTGAGAATACTAAAAATCACAATAAACAATATAAATATTCAATGAGATTAATATTTATTTTTTTCACCCTATTATCATTACTATAAACGGAAGATATGATCTGCCTTAAAAAATCTAAAAAATAACTTCTTAGCAATTCACGTTTTCAATTTAAATAAACATCGATACGCCACACACACACACACACACACCACACACACACATTAGTGATTTAAAATCACTGGTAAAAATGATATTTATCAGAAATCAACTTAAAGAGTTTGCATCAGACAACCGGTCAGACGCAGAGCTCAACCCAAATGATGCATACATTTGTCCTAACTCATGTATTATTATTATTATTATTATTATTATTATTATTATTATTATTATTACGAGCGGTGATTTCACGAAGGTCAAGCTTATCACCCCTTCTCTCGAGTTGGCCTGGTGAAGTAGTGAATTGACTTCTTTTACTCTCCATCTCACAGGTACACCCGGGTCATCGGGAATCTTCTTTTCTATTCCATGGAATTTTAGATCCTCCCCTTTTCCGTACCGTAACAGTTGAAATTTATCAGAGTTAAGCTTCATATAAAAACCATGCGACATCTCATAAAACTTACTACATTATTACCCCTATCCCATCCTTCATGCATTAAAAAGTTCTACTTTATTGGTAACATTTGATTAGCATCCCCCGGAATTGTTAATTCTGACGAAGGTCAAGCTTGTCACTCCGCCTTAGACCTACAGTTTAACGTTCAATCCGAACTACGCACCAGCACGGGCGGGGCAGAAATTACAATGTCATCGTCCGGATTCGATCTCTCAACCTACGATCAGCACCCAGCATCTTAACCACCAGGATATTTAGAGTACCCCTTTATCTACCACCCCAGCCAGACATTCACTTTCACGAACTAAACACATTTTATTCACACCGTCTAATACAGCGTATTGTCACAAAAACATTTAAAAACGTAGAAGATTGGGTTCTATCCAGCAATAAAGAATTATGAAACGCTTCGATATATATATATATATATATATATATATATATATATATAAGATCTACTGAGTCCTTTTTCATCGTATAGTTAAACGAATACATTCATTTTCACCTGTTCAGTCTCTATTGTTTAAGGTTCAAAATTGAGTGTCAAACGCGGATATTTTTAACCTATCCATCTAACTGTCTATCTATCTATCTATCTATCTGCCTGTCTATCCCTCTATCCATCTATCTATCTACCTATCCATCTATCTATCTATATATATATATTGGCTATGTGCGGTGAAGAGCGCAAGAGAGCAAATCCCTCCTCCACCAAGCGGTCATGTGTGGCGGAGAGCGTAAGAGTGCAGCACGCTCCTCCATCAAGCCAGTCTTAGAGGCAGGGACCACCAGCTTGATCCTCGTGTGAATTGAGAACGACGCACAGAAACGCAACGTGGCACACACACACATTTTTATTGATGCAGTTACCCGTGATTCACTGTCGTTAAATGAATTAACATGACTTACTAATTGTAACCATTGTGCACTTATCCGTGATCGTGACGGAGTTAACCGTGACTTGGAGGTGTTTACATTCGCGGGTCCCTCCCACCATACCACCACAATGCGCCTCAGTCAGTGTCTCTCAGCGCTGCCAAAGACAATATTGCGGACAAAATTAGCAAAGACGCAAAGAGAAAAATCGGCGAGTGGTACCAAACCTCAAACTAAACCCAATTACCATCCAAACAACGCTGGACAATAGGAAAGGCAGAATATGTAGTGTTCCCAAACTAAAGACCTGACAAGGGAAACTCCCTAACACTGAAGGAAAATAGCTTGGTTGTCAGGGTGTCAAGACTTTTAACCAGCCTCCTATGGACCTCAGAAACGTTACAGGGAATCAAAGTTCAAGTCTTCAAGAGAAGACAAGATGCCTGGCACAGGACGGTACCAGATGAACCGGTGTACCTGGTTACGTGCGGCGGAGAGAGCAGCTCGCTCCTCCAACAAGCCAGGCCTAGAGACGGGGCCACCAGCTTGACCTCCGTGTGAAGAGAGGCCGAGCAGAGGGGGTACACTAACAAATTGTCA
The DNA here is from genome assembly GCA_023014485.1 of Bathynomus jamesi. Taxonomy (NCBI): domain Eukaryota; kingdom Metazoa; phylum Arthropoda; class Malacostraca; order Isopoda; family Cirolanidae; genus Bathynomus; species Bathynomus jamesi. The sequence goes on along the minus strand of JAJOZX010002704.1, from coordinate 467,354 downwards.
GAAGACAACAATAGAGCATTTAACACCGAGAAATTTCAACTCTTGAGATATGGTAGAAATGAAGAAATTAAACATACTGCATATTAGGCCAGATGAGCCGGGTGTACATGGCTATGTGCGGTGGAGAGCGCAAGAGAGCGGTTCACTCCTCCACCAAGCCAGTCCTAGAAGACTTCAACTTTGACTGTTGTGGCGGTCCTGAGAAACGGTCATTTAAGTCTCTAACGATATCCTAGGATGTATCATAACGTTCTGGGTTAGTGTTACTATTGCGCTGTAGTATTACGGCTTTCCACTACAAGCCGGGGGCATAGTGCCGACCTGAGTTACCCCTTGCCTTTCACACCCCTCACAGTTTTTATGAATCATAAATCGGGGATCTTTCTTATCAATACTTTAACACTTGGTGCCACGTTTTAAAGTATCGCTAATAAAGGTCCCTTTTGTGAGTTTTAGAAATTGTGAGGGGTATGGGAAATGTATAAGTAACTCAGAACGGTACTATGCCCCCGGCTTGTAGTGGAAAGCCGGGGGCAATAGTAACACTAACCCAGGGCATTATGATATATCCTAGGATTTCGTCAGACTTAAATGACCGTTTCTCAGGACCGCCACAACAGAAGTTGAAGTCTTCTAGGACTGGCTTGGTGGAGGAGTAAGCCGCTCTAATGATTAAAGGTTTTGATAATGTCGACGCGAAAAAATATTTCACTTTCAGGAATGCAGATAGAACTCGCAATGGTCTGAAATTAGTAGGTAAACATTTTAATTCTAATGAAGCTAAACATTTTTTCTTAAATCGTATAGTTAATTTGTGGAATGGATTGCCAGCCATCGTAGTTCAAAGTAATTCGATCAAATCCTTTAGAAACTAGATCACTGGTTCCCAACCGGTGTGCCATGGCCCACTGCTTGTCTTTTAGCATCATGTTAATAACAAAAATTTGCTTATTAAACCTTACATAAACATGATACCAGCTTAGCAACATGGGAGGTGGGCCATAAGTTATTCGAATCAGCTCTGGTGGGCCATCGCTAAAAAAAAGGTTGGGAACCACTGGACTAGATGTTTATCTTGCCTTAAACCCCCAGCTGAAAGCATTTGTTTTCGCGTAGAAATAATGTAGAATTTTCACTTGGATTCCCCCCTCTGTATTTTAAAATTTTCACTTTAGCTTTAAATTTCTTTCCTACCTCTCAACCTCTTTTCTCTGATTTGCTTTAAAACTTTCACTTGTCTTTAAATTTTCTTACTTCTTTTAACCTTCCTTCTTAAAAAGGCAGCTCGTAGGGACCAACCGGTCTGTTGCTGTTTGGTGTTCTTTGTATTCCTTTGTATAAGGCTGTAAATTATGAAAAGTAACAGCTTCCTAAGCAGTAGGAATGGTAATGCATGTGTACTAAATTTTAATAATGCTCACTTGTTATCTTAGTAATATTTCCTGGAGGATTAAAAATTATCAAAAAATTTTGCGGAAGAAAATATGAACTTTCAGGTTACATGTAGGAAAATTGACTCCAGGTGGACTACGTACAGTTCCTTTCAAGTCACAGCAGTCTGATAATCCAGGGGTATTTATGGATCCAGCAGTATGGTCAGGATGGGCATTGTACCTGCAGCCACTCTCATAAGTGCTGGAGAGAATAATTATTAGTGGTGTACCAATTAATCGGCATTGGCATCGGCACCAGCACAATCGGACAAATTTAGCTGATTTTCTCACCGATTCGTTGAAATTTTTACATTTTCATTACAAAACAAAATCTATATTTATAGAAAATTGAGCAGCCAAAAAAACACTATTTATAATAATTTATACTCAATTCAACGTGTATGTAAAAATATTTTACATTCACGAAAAAGACAAAGTTGCCCATAAATTTACATTTTTCTAACTGGCTAATATCTAAATATTATAAACTATTATAATCTCCTACTCTATATTAATAATAATTCTATATTAAGTTGTACTTTATAATTTATACTGTATATTAAAGCATCTTATTATGTTGACTTTATTTTAAGTATTTTAACAATTTCATGAACCCAAATTTGATATCCATTTTTTATTCAAATTGGCCACCAGGGACTTGAAATTTTAATGAAAAATTTTGTTGTTGTTTACATTGTTGAAGAAAGAAAATACGTTCAACATTGGGGCATTGGTTTCTGCGAGTATGTAGAAGAATGACGGCATTTGGAAGAGTGAGGCCCATGGTGTAATGGTATCGCATCTGACCGGCAATCGGAAGATCCCGGGTTCGATTCCCGGGTGGTTACCTCATTTTTTCATTTGTTTCGTTCTCTCTCTCTCGTCTTGCGCGGAATATCTCCTATACAAGCGTCGTTCTTTACGTTATTTATACTGCGTGTTCTTTGCAGTTGAATGTATATAATGTTACGGCATGCGGGAGGTGCCCCCTTGGGGCATTGGTTTCTGCGAGTATGTAGAAGAATTACGGCATTTGGAAGAGTGAGCCCCATGGTGTAATGGTATCGCATCTGACCGGCAATCGGAAGATCCCGGGTTCGATTCCTGGGTGGTTACCTCATTTTTTCATTTGTTTCGTTCTCTCTCTCTCGTCTTGCGCGGAATATCTCCTATACAAGCGTCGTTCTTTACGTTATTTATACTGCGTGTTCTTTGCAGTTGAATGTGTATAATGTTACGGCATGCGGGAGGTGCCCCCTTGGGGCATTGGTTTCTGCGAGTATGTAGACGAATTACGGCATTTGGAAGAGTGAGGCCCATGGTGTAATGGTATCGCATCTGACCGGCAATCGGAAGATCCCGGGTTCGATTCCCGGGTGGTTACCTCATTTTTTCATTTGTTTCGTCTCTCTCTCGTCTTGCGCGGAATATCTCCTATACAAGCGTCGTTCTTTACATATATATATATATATATATATATATATGGTATGTTTTAACTTGTACATTTCTTGTACAGGTACGATTTTAGAAATATTAAAAACTTACAATAAAAATATTAAAAACTATTAAGATTTGGCTGCGGGTTCGAGACCCGTTGCAGGCAGACGGAGCCTAGCACACCCAGCTAATCTTACATTTGAAAACTGTCAGGATATCTGCTTATGGTTACAATTTGCTGTTAGTCTAACCTAGCTTTATTCAGAATTTTTCCACAACGTAAAAATTAATCACATTATGCTTTTAATTATTGCCTGTTTCCATCGTGATTATTATATATATATATATTATATATATATATATATATATATATATATATATATATGGTGGAGCTTTAATAATATTTTTCCCGATAATTCAGCACCGCAACAGGATTTTTAAATTACCAAAACTTTTAAGAATTATGTCTTTTTAATAGAATTTTTTAAATTCGTGGCATTTCTCTTGCAGTTCTTTATTTTTAATTAACCTTATAGGACCGATGCGGAACTTGATCGTGTTATAGCTATTTTTGATGAAAGGGGAATAAATGATATGGATGCTTCTCCGCCGGCATATATATATACATATATATATATACAGGGTGTCCCATAAGTCCGGCATCATAGGAGAAATTCATATTTTTCTATTTCTACAAACCATAATTCATATTTTTCTTTCTACACGCCATAATGTCTATGCTCGGGATGCCAATTTCCCGTCCACCATTCTGTTCTCTTCAAAGGAACAAGGTGCATCTCGGGTGATGGTATGGTGTGGCATTTGGAAGGATCGCATCATAGGCCCCCCTCTTTTTCGATGAACATGTCACTGGAGGCATCTACCTACGTATGCTCAAGGAAGAAGCATTTCCCTGTGTCTTGAACGAAGAAGGAAATTTCCCAACATGGTTCCAGCAAGACGGCGCTCCTGCACATTACAGCACCCAAGTAAGGGAATACCTGTACCAACAATTCCCTGGTCATTGGATAGGACGTCGAGGGCCTGTGGAATGGCCAGCTAGAAGCCCGGATCTCACGCCACTAGATTTTTATCTCTGGGGCCACTTGAAAGCGCTGGTATACGCACAGAAAATTAGGAGTGTTGAACATTTGCAGCAGCGCATTATTGGGGCATGTAACACCATTACTCCTGACATCATTCACCGTGTGCTTGCTGACTGGGTATCACGTCTGAATTTGTGTATTGAAAACAATGGTGGACATATTGAGCACGTTCTGTAAATAAAAGCTTTTGTTTTGCCTTTTTTAATTATTTTTTCCTATGATGCCGGACTTATGGGACACCCTGTGTGTATATATATATATATATATATGTATAGAAACGACGTAAGAATAGAGGAGCGTTCTGCACACGAGGAAGAGAAATAACGAACAAATGAAAAATGAGGTCCCCGCCCGGGAATCGAACCCAGGATCTTCCGATTGCCGGTCAGATATGCTAACCACTGCACCACAGGGCACGATAGTCATAAGTCGTAATTCTCCTACATAGGGCAGAAACCAATGCCCTAAGAGGGCACCCTCGCAAATCGTGAATATGTACATTTAACTGCAATGACCACGCAGTATATTAATGTATAGAAACGACGTAAGAATAGAGGAGCGTTCTGCACACGAGGAAGAGAAATAACGAACAAATGAAAAATGAGGTCCCCGCCCGGGAATCGAACCCAGGATCTTCCGATTGCCGGTCAGATATGCTAACCACTGCACCACAGGGCACGATAGTCATAAGTCGTAATTCTCCTACATAGGGCAGTGGTTAGCATATCTGACCGGCAATCGGAAGATCCTGGGTTCGATTCCCGGGCGGGGACCTCATTTTTCATTTGTTCTTTATTTCTCTTCCTCGTGTGCAGAACGCTCCTCTATTCTTACGTCGTTTCTATACATTAATATACTGCGTGGTCATTGCAGTTAAATGTATATATATATATATATATATATATATATATATATATATATATATATGATGGAGCTTTAATAGTTTTCTCGATAATTCAGCACAGCAGTAGGGTTTTTAAATTACCGAATCTTTTAAGAATTATCTGTCTTTTTATTATAATTTTTTAAATTCGTGGCATTTCTCTTGTTGTAGCGCTTTAATTTTACTTAACTTTATAGGACCAATGCGGAACTTGATCGTGTTATAGCTACTTTTGATGAAAGGGGAATAAATGATATGGATGATTTTCCGCCGGCGTATTTATATATATATATATATATATATACAGGGTGGGCCGTAAGTTTCCATACATAGGAAAAATTAAACGTTTGTTTTTATGTTTCAGATACCCTAAGAATATGCGTTTGACGTAAGATCTTGTTTACTGATGAAGCAAATTTTTACGTCAATGGAGAGGTTAATCGGCAAAACATACGTTATTGGAGTAATGCTAACCCTAACTGGCTGAGTCCGACGAAGATGCAAGGTGCCGGTAAAGTGATGGTGTGGGCCGGGATATGGGGTGACAGAATTATTGGACCAATTTTTGTCAGTGGAAATCTTAATGCCGAAAGGTATCTTAACATGTTGCAAGAAGAGATTTTCCCATCCCTGCTAAACGAGGAAGGTAACTTCCCAGTTTACTTCCAGCAAGATGGAGCTCCACCTCATTATGGTCTTCACGTGCGTCGGTATTTGGATCAGCAGTTTCCGGATGCTTGGATTGGTCGGCGTGGTCCTATGGAGTGGCCTCCCAGATCCCCATATCTCACCCCCCTTGATTTCTATCTTTGGGGCACTTGAAGGCCATGGTGTATCAGGAAAAGATACGAGACATAAATCATCTAAAGGAACGTATCACCAACGCCATTACAAGCATAACGTCAACTGTGCTAATGCGTGTTCATCAACAGTGGGGAACACGTATTGAAATGTGTTTTCAAAACAATGGCAACCATGTAGAGCATTATATAAATAAAAATGGTTGTCCATAAAAAAATGTTTATTTTTCCTATGTATGGAAACTTACGGCCCACCCTGTATATATATATATATAATATATATATATATATATATATTAGTGGTGGACTGGATGTCAGTTTTTCAACATCTGCGGATGCGGATGCGGATCTTTAATTTCAATATCCGCGGATGCGGATATTTAGTTAATCTATCAATATAATATAGAATTATTTATGAATATGACACAATTTTTCAAATTTCGTGATATATATTATTATTATGGCAGGCAATGCATAAAAATTAAAATTAATATTAATGTTTTCATTATGATAAATATAATAACTTTCTCAAGAGTTTCAGCCACAGTGGAGTACGCACAGCGGCACACGCAGTGTTTGTTGATTTAATGGTATTTATATTGAGGTTTATATATTTGTTTGTTCATTAATAATTAATACTTTACATGAAATGTGGATGACTGGGCCTTATAAGCTACTTTATAAGCTAATTTAATTGTAAATTGCATAATTTATTAGAGGTAATATCCGCATAACATCCGCAGTCAGAAGTGCGGATGCGGATATTTAAAATGATGCGGATGTTTAAAATGATGCGGATGCGGATATCCGGTCCACCACTAATATATATATATGATGGAGCTTTAATAATATTTTTCTCGATAATTCAGCACCGCAGTAGGATTTTTAAATTACCAAAACCTTAAAACTTTTAAGAATTATCTGTCTTTTTATTATAATTTTTAAAATTCGTGGCATTTCTCTTATTGTAGCTCTTTATTTTTACTTAACCTTATGGGACCGATGCGGAACTTGATCGTGTTATAGCTACTTTTGATGAAAGGGGAATAAATAATATGGATGCTTCTCCGCACAGCCAACCCAGTGACTGAATACAGAAGTCGAGGTATTGGCTCACATCCGGTCAAGCGAGTGTCAGATCATCGAGGAATTAATGTAAGTATTTTTGTGGTTAAGAACAAAACACATTGTATTTTCATTTATTAAATGGCAGAAAACATGTACAAAGTGGAACCAGTGTCCGTTAAATAAGTCTTAATGGCTACATTTTACAGTTACAAATGTATATACAACTTTACACAATATAGATATACACCTTTACACATTAAAGCGGGTGCTAACATATGGGAACCTTTTTTTATCTGTCTGCATACACTTTTATCGTTCATATCTGTGTCGCACAAATCGAATAATTTTAAAAAAATTACACTGCCCAACAAAAAACATTTTTTTTGCTGCTGATTTAATTCTAAGACCTGTTTCTGGATAATACTGATGTGCTGATTTAAAAAATCACCTTGGATTTTGTCCATCACATCAGGTTTTCGTGCAATGCAATATGCCTCTTTTGGGTGATCCATGAAGGGCGCTTATCAAAATTGATGATTTTTGAGACCTGTTAACAGCTGTTTTGCTGTTAAAATTTTATCTGTGGATAAGAAAACTGATGAAAGATCCGTAGTTCAGTAAATCAATGACCGAAACGGAGGCAAGAGCTTGGAATGATTTTGTGGCAGTAGTTAAGAACTTCCTAGGAAACAAACAGTCTGAAAATTATAAAGATCTTGTAAAGGATTTACTTGTAAACTTTCAGCAGTTGGGTTGCAACATGAGTATTAAAGTTCACTATCTCAACAGTCATCTGGATAAATTACCAGAAAATCTTGATGTTAGTGAAGAGCAAGGTGAAAGGTTCCACCAAGATATCAAAGTGATGGAAGAACGATACCAAGGAAGATGGGATACCCATATGATGGCTGACTACTGCTGGAGCCTGCAAAGAGATTGTCTTGACATCTCTCATTCTAGGAAGTCCTATAGGAGAAAATTTATCAGCACTGAAAAGTAAGAAAACAAGAAAAAGACAATGTTAAGAAAACTGGTCCCGTGCTTGCTTTAATATGAATTCATTTTTTGCTTATTTAAACACTTTTAATCACTTTATGTGTCAATATTACCATTGTATATTAAAGTTCACTCCCTGCACAATTGTTTACTTTTCCATGCTGATTCTGAGTATGTAAACCTTATTTTTTGAAAAGAAAAAAAATTGGGCATAACCCTGCCAAAATGCGATATCTCCAAAATATCCGTATTTGATTGCTCGAAAACCTGACGTGATAGGCAAAAACTAAGGTGATTTTTGAAATCAGCACACCAAAGTTACCTAAAAACAGGTGTTAGAATTAAATCAGCAAAATTGGTGTTGGGCAGTGTTATAAATCCCTCCCACGTGACATGTGCAGAAGAAATGAAATGCAATACATGCCGCACGTTTCGCTATAATATCCTTGAAAACGATATGGGTTCCAAACAATCTCAGGTACATGTAATTGCGCGATGAACTGCACAATCACCGAATCATTCCAGGGCTGAAATCCGAGTGAATCAAAATAGTACATTCTTTCCCTATTTTTAAAATAGATTGCAAACCAATGCATCCCCTCACCCCCGACAATGTCGGTGTTAACGATAATCCCGTTCCAGTTTCTCGTACTTGGCAGCTTCAATATTTCATTCTTCGCAAAAACACCGATAAATTTGGAGCGTGTGAAACGGTCACTTTTCATTACTCTCTGGGGTGTATTCGTGTCCATTTTAAAAGTCTGTGACCACGTTCCTGAAACGATCAACTTCTATAAGTGCCTGTGATTCGAGGTACACGAGTACACTTATAGGCGCGTCTATGGGCTTGGCAAATTCCAACCTCACTGAGATATTCCCACTCCGCTGTGGACTTAATTGCGTATTTGCGCCAGCAGAGAAGTCAGGCGTAATATCAAATGAATAAATGTTAAATTCTTCGATAAATTCTTTCTGCGTTACACCAAACCCAAGCTCGTCACAGGCGCCTGTATTATGAGCCAGACTACTATATGCTCTCGCGCAGAGCAGGAACACAGCGTCTGATGAGTAGTCCGTAATCATGGTCCCTCCCAAAGCGATGCCATTTACATATAGAGTAATATTTTTAAGGCCGAAATTCTCGAATTTGAAGGCACTCTTGTTATATTTTCCATTCGTCGAGGCGTGATCCTGCATTCCAGTTAATACCCTTTTAGGTAGGACTCCAAGGGCCACGTTTTCTAGTTGCTTCGAGGCCAACCCGGCGGGTACCGTGTATAGTTTGATCTGTACCCTGTTAATTGGGTATTTTACTGTGGCGTGTATTAAGTCTTTCTCAATTTCTATTTGTTTCGGGGAACTTAATTTCACTCGGCGTATATGCAAATACGTTTCCATGATGTGAATCACAACGGGTTTCGCGCCCTCTTCTTGATCAGGCCCCAGATTTATGCAGATCTCAAGAGTCGTGCGGGTAAGCTTCAACATCATATCCATCCCATTCATAAGCAGTTTCTCCTGGAATGTGAAATCTGTATAAAGACGTCCGAAACATTCGTATATCTTTTTTTTAGAATTTTAAATTTATCCTTTATACCATTTTCATCTTTAGTATGGTAATACCCCTCGGCGGTTAAAAAGGTGTCCTTCGCTTCTTTTGAAAAGTTGAGGACATTTTCCAGATAGGCTCGTAGGTGGTAGTACCCCGTTCCTGCCAAGATGTTAACCTGGTTTAAATACACCACACTGGCTGAATATGGAGTGTAAAAAGTTGGTTTCAGGGTATGCTGAGTAACTATCATCGCAGTCCGTTCCATCAGAATGGGCTATACGCAGTTTAGCGTACATGTGCTTTCAGCTCGGGTCAAAAAAGTAAGGGCCTGAGCTGGGTATCACGAATTCTATAGGGGCACTGGGCGAACTAATTGTGTTTAATGGGTTAATTGTAATAAAGTCGCTATCCTCAATAGAGACCTGAGTGGGGGCATATCAAAGAGGGACAGTTCCGATTTACAGCATTGTGAATACACGAATGGATGAAAGGCGCCATGACGAGTCAGAAATAGTGCCACCTCCCTCGACAAGTATTAGTCAGCCTATGATTCGTGAGAGTAGTGTCCTCAGCTTATATCAGTTAAAAAAATGACCAGCCATAGGTTTCATACGCTTAGAGCAGTTCTTTTTTGATTTCTTTTTACGTTTAGCGCCACATAATGGTAACCCCTTCTTCCTGGCAGATCTCTTCTTTCCGCCTCCACGCATTTTTCTCTTTGCATCTTTGATGATTTCGTCCCGTGTACGTTTTAAATGTTTTTAGAGCTTCTTTAGGCTTAGTTCCGCCCATTATGTCTTCTGCCGCGTTAAAACCTGTTTGTAACGCCTTCCCCTAGGTACCTGGTCAACCCCTCTTCAACAGTGGGACAGCGGTGCGTAGTATGGATGAAAAAATGGATCCAAGTCCACTCCCACGCTGGTATCTCACTCCTCGGTAGACTGTGAACGGCCTTCGAGTCATTATAACCAGCGAAAGTGTAGTTTCACTGTTAAGCTCCCATCACCGAATGGAAATTTTTCCCCTCAATCGTTCTTATATATATCGAGATGTTGGTTAATAGATTAGTCGCAACATTCACATAATGGGGCTTGTCATATGTAATGCTCAAACTTTTCCCTCTATGGTTGGGGATGTGTGCAATGCGCAGCAGGCGCGCCTGGGTGTCCCCAACAAATTGGTGCTCTACGATATTGCTGTAAATATAGCACATGTCTGGGGGCGGAGAGCTTTCATCCAATTTCTTCATCTTCAATTGATACATTAAGCTGGCCAAGTCATGCTGCGCCTCGTGAAAGGTATCTCTTTGGAGAACTACTCTATATCGGCCCTCAGCCACAATTGTGAACAGCTATTTATCTTTAATATTTCTACTAAGCGTTGACTTCAATGTGCATGCATGCGTGTCCATGTTTATGACTTCAAAAAGTAAATCGTTTGTCAGGTACGACTTTTCAAGACTCTTGTTTAACCCCGTCACAATGTCCATGGCTCTATCATAATGGCCGATTCCTAGCGATACATTTGTGCTATAGTACCGTTCCTCACCGAACAGGACTGAACGCATAGTATTGTCTAAGGTTATGCCTAATTTTTCGCACTCATCGATTCTTCTAAGGATCAGAAATATGAGCTGCTCATTTTCAAGAGTTAAAAATTTGGTGGCTAACTGGAGTTCACATAAGCCCACCTCATACGAATCACGCTCCAATTCAATGAGTCCGTGGAGTTCTTTCACAAAGTTGGCGAGGGTGTTGTTAGGATGTACAGACAGAGAAGAAGAGGACGGGAGTGTGACATAGAAGTGGCTAGGCGCCATGTTGCATACTAATTAAGTTTCATTATTGCAGCAGCTTTTATATAGGTGTTGAAGCTTTCTGGGTAACCCAGTCATTTCACCAGGTACATTTTTCTCTTTCCTGAACTTTTGCTGCCTAAAATTTTTTCAATTTTAAACACACTTTTTCCAAAATTAAATGTCACTTTCTACAACTCCTCGCGGTAAAAGCCTCCAGCGATCTCTTCCCTCTTCAAATCTTCAACGTAATACATCATTATCTCACCTTTAGGTCTTATAGCACGAACTTTAAAAATCTTACGTGTCCATCCTTGCTCAAATCGCTTCGTGAATTTATTTCCCGAACGTGATAGCCTTACATAATCATTGATTTTGAAATGTGTAGAGTGTGGTGGCGGTGCTCCCTCTTCTCACCTCTGGCAGCGCACGTCTTTCTAAAACTTCGTTAGCCGTTGTGCCAATCATACGGTGGTGTGAACGGTTGTATGATGAAGGCAATGAACCGAGAACGTTTATATATCTGTATGTGTTTTTATGTGTAAAATAGCGATGCATGCGCTCCTTTATGGTACGTTGAACTCTTTCAGCTAAAGAGGCCTTATGTGTAGAACTGCTAGTGTAGTAACTGATATTAAACTCTGTCAGCATGTTCTGAAAAGGGCGGCCTATAAATTCTTTCCCATATCCGTACAAAAATAGCCAGAAACCCTTTCTTCTTTTAACATCAACGTTTTGGTCGCTTTAGCAACTGTTTCAGGCGATTTATTCTTCAGGGGAATTAGCCACAGATATCTAGAGAATACATCTATTATGAATAGGATGTAGCGGTATCCGTCATTATACACTGAATATCTTTGCATGTCTGTTAAATCCGCCTACCAAATAGAGTCAATCGAATCCGCGGTTGTCTTCGAGGTTTTAAACTTTTTTCTCACCGGTTTATGAAGTGTATAAGCATCTTGTTCCCGCAAAAACCTTTCAACATCTTTTTTCCTTACACCGTAAACACCTTTGTACAGCCTATTAACGCCACCATAGGAGGCGAGGTTAGAAATGTCATAATAGCGTTTACTTACTGTAATATGTTAGCCATTTGCGTATTTTAGAGACACGTGGATAAGGTTGGCCGTTTGTTCTCTTCTTTCTCCTCTTCAGAGACGCTGCTGCTGGGGGCGATGGCGTACTCAGTTGTGACACATGCGAGACTTGATCCAAGTCTTTTAACCTATTCAGATTGCCTATCAATGTTTTGGGGACATTTATTTGTTGTAGTCTTGCTTTAACATGCCTCCATCCTGTTGGCGAGGGTGTGTCCCACTTTCTCACCGGATCATGAACACTATCAACGATATTGGATCCTTGTACCCTTGTTCCTTCAACAATGACCTCGCCTGTATCGGCCCACTGTATGATGGGGTCCTCATTCAATAAATTATAAAGACTTAAGCCTTTATTCCTCAATGTATGTAGGAGGCTGTTTTTTAGCACATGCTCGATTTGTTGTGTTCCGTTATTCCTTGGTTGGTCATCTCTAACGTCGAGATCAGGTCCTGTGTCGCCATGCTCAGCACTACTCGCGCTGTGCCTAATAACCACGGGGAGCTTTGTCGAATTCTTATAATCTTCGTACAAAGCATCTTGGTACAAGATCCTATTCTATTCAGGTGACTTTTCACTGTTTAATAGGTTTAGCAACTCGCTTTCCATTCTTTTAAGCCTGCTTTTACGGGGTTCTAGAACCGTGTCTGGAATCTTTGAACTTTGCAATGAAGCATACACCTCGTGCGGAATCACAACCACCTTCTTCATTATATTAATCTAGTCAGTAAAGGACCCAAAATTGAAAATAAGATGGGTAGGAATGATCCTCCTCTTTGTACAATAATTCGCTTTTTCTTACCCACAGTTTGACTTTTATGAGCGAGCGCTCGTATTATGTTCTTGTAACGACGTAGGCGAGCCTTCTGAGAGGGTTTCATTGGCACATTACATTTTATAACATTAAGACAGATTTCACAGATGCATTTTAAAAAGTCAGAGTCGACATTTTTAACAAACATCTGTTGCAGTGCCCAGGGCAATCGTTGATAGATTTTTATTAAGTCACGATATTTCTTCAGCCTATTTCTCATTCTGGAATATACACCGTTTCAGGTTCGCTTGGGAATATATTCGTTCTTAGAAGCAACCTAAACGTGTTTCGTGGGTGAAGGTCACAAAGCAAATATCCATAACGCTGGTTTGTGGCCTCTTTATAAACCTCCAAAAACTACGCTGATTCGGGAACATTTGATTGGCTAATACCCCAATTTGTGACACATCTCTAGGTTGCGCGAATAAGACTAGATATTGTGTATTTAGCGACACATCGCGCTTGTATCTATTTTTGAAAAATAGATTCTGGTTGATGAAGAATACGCTTATGTTAAGATGGTGGGAGAACACTGTAAATGTCTCGGCAAACGTTTTATCCATTTCCAACATGAGATCGTCAATTACAATAACTGTATGGTCATTACCTTTTAACGAATTAACGTCATAGACCCCCTTGTGGAACAAAATTTCATCTTGGTACTCGTTGAACACTGACTGATACGTCGAATAGCACCATATTACTTTATGCACAAATTTTGAGAAAATCTCCCCTTTATCTTTAATGATTTTAAGCATAAATACAGTTTTTCCACATCCTGTAGGGCCAGATATAATACATGTGGAGGGGCTTGTGAACCTGAATTTTTCTACAGATTCCATCTCTAACACGTCACACCCCTAAGTGGGTCATTTAGAAAATATTACAAATTTTGAGTAATAGAGCCCCAACCTTCTACGTCTTACGACACAACCCCACAATAGTACCTTCCTCAAATATACCCCCTTATTCAATTCCGGGTACATCCTCCACAGCAGCTTCTCGTTCTGTTGAGGATCGCATAACGTTCGAGTTGGTGCGCACCGCTACCCCCCATCCCGGCCTTGACTAGAAATCGGTATATAGTCACGGTTGATCCTAGATCCATGTATAACAATGGTGTTGAACACTGACTACGGCGCATAGTTGAACATATTGTAGAGTTTGCCCTTCAGAACCGCGACGAACGTGAAGTCAGGACGAGGCTGTCCTTCGGATTCGTGTCACATGACGGAGATATAGATTATTTTTGGGTAGTAATACCGTTCAGGCGCTTGGCAGCTGAAGATATAGAGTATAATTATACTAGCCCTTATAATGCAGGCCTCTAAAAGTAGTATAGCCTTCAATATGGACAACTTCACGGTAAATATTGACCGTGTATTCCGTGTTACGGGTCATAGTGCCACACCTTATACTCTTAACTTCAATTCTCAGGCTATTTATAGACGGCATATAAACACCGATCGTGGTTGCGGCTTTATAGCAGTAGTCTTGGCCCGTATGTTTAGTCTAGGCCGGGTCGTTTTTGCTTGAAAAATTTTTTTTGGGAAGTTTAATTTACCCTGTGTTACGAAAGTTTGTGTACCTACATAGGAAGTATCATGACAAAGTTTCAAGCTTTTATATAAATATTTTGAGGTTCCACAGGTCACTTAAAGTTTTGGTGATTTTTTTCCGATACTCCGTACAGTAAACTACAGCTCTTTGCTGACTTGCCATGATAGTTTACAAGGCAAATCACCCAGAATTCACCACGAGGTGGTGGCTGTAGGTCGAATGCCACACCATGCCCAGCCCAACTTCCCTTCCATTAGTTTCTACATGTACTTTATTGACATTTGTATTCGCATTTTGACTCAAATGAAGGCATGTTTGATCTTGAAGCAATTCTTGCCTTTATAAAACCATCTCTATTTTCCTGGCCACAGACAGAAGCTGATGCTTCTTCTGTTACAAGTTTGACATGTCTTTCCACAGCTTGTGAATGACATGGGTACTTTTTCAATAGAGGGTTAGTTTCATCACGCCTTACGATAAGCTCTAACTGGGTGTTTGTCAAGCTTTTTGTCAGAGGTGTTCATGTCTTGGGTAGTCTCCAAATCGAATTAAATCTGTGTAGTCTCTTGCCAAGAAATTAATTTTAGGCCGTCTAAATTCTCTAATGCCCGAGGACACACTTTCCCTGGCTAAGAGAATGCGCCGGAAAGCTAACTTTCTCATCACTTGCCTTTCATCAAATAACATCGAAACCAATAAAATTTCTGGGTGAGCAAAATATGTCCCTCTTTCAATAACAGGATCAATGACTGCCTTAAGCTCATCAGATAGGTATCTTGAACTAAATATCATAAACCAGAGGTCCCTTGGTCCCTGATAATAGTAAGGATTTCGCTTTATATTAAACCACGTTGGGGCATAAACGCGAACAATGAATTCGGTCAGAGTTTTCAAGTTTTCTGACGGCTTTTTGGTCGCAACATAAAGTCTAACTATCCTGTTGGCTGTCGTAAGCCATCTGGCATGGTTCAAAGAACCTGGGTTGCGGTTTTCAAGGTTTTGGGAACATTGGCCTTCTATGACTGCATTACAAATTTCCATGAGATACTTTTGATCTTGGCTTAGATCGAGATCCCCCGGAATAGAAGGCATAGTACTTGATTTGATTGCTTCAAACTTGACAACTGGCATCTTTTCGCACGCAGTAAGACTTTTGCCAACATTTCCAGCAAGGGCTTGTGGTCCTTTGGTTTTACCATCCAAATAATTAAACAAATGGCGGAGAGGTAGCTCATTGGTATGCAGCAAACACACGAACCAATGAAAAGGAGTATTGTAGTGTACCTCTAGTTGCCTGATAACTCCATTATGTACGCCAGTGTTTACATTGGTTCCATCACATTCAATGACCTTCAGATTGTCTGCCTTAATATTGTTACTGTTAAGAAACTTTATCACTCCCTTAGAAATGTTAGTTGAATTTCCAGTCACAGGAGTGAAGTGCCCAAGATATTTTGATTCTGGTTCAGCTATAAGCGTGATGTGTTCCTCAGTAATTGTTGTACTGTAGTACCTCCCATCCTTACAGATATTTGCTTTAGTTAAGTCCTTTCTTCCATCAAAATACAATGTTTCTATACTTTCTTCACTTGATTTACTCACCTCCTCTCTGATCTTCTTTCTCTGCCGTCTCACCTTATCCTTTCCATAACATTGCTGTTCTGGAAGATTTTGGTCTCATTACCTCTGAAGATTATCACAGAGGCAATGGCTGCACCAGCTCTGTCTGATATTCCGAATTGGTCACACGTGTTTGCTAATGAAGGCAATTTGCGAGTGAGCTTATGTGCTTCATCTGATTTCTTTATACCTTCCTCAATGTGATCATCATCATCATCAAGCTCTCTATCTGTATCTGTTGATGTGTCAGAATCAGGAATTGTATGAAAGTTATCCCAGTCCATTGGCTCTTCCCTGGAAGTGGATGGGTTATTGATATCTCCATCTTCAATGTTTTTAGAAAATCGTGCTCTTTCTTGTTCTTTACGCTCAGATCTTATTTGCAGTTTCTTCGTTGTCTGTAAATCAAAACTGCCTATTGCCATTTTTTGTGCACTTTTTTGGTCAATTAGGAAAGAACGTTCCATGACAGGAACTTTAGGCTCTTTTCCACAAGTGCAAGAAAACAGATCATGGCATTTGCAGGCAACAATATCAAAAAGCCTTTGATTTTTTGATTTGAACGCGGTCAGTTTAGATTCAAAATCTTTCCTTTTTCTACCAGTCTAGTCTTCATCATATTTTTAGATTTTTCATGACAATCCTTTACTCTGGCTAATATTTGCTGTTCTGATATTGTTGGAATTGATGCACTTTTCAAGATCTCTTTTACCTTTGATGTAACTATTTTTGCCACATCATTAGCATCTTGCTCTCTTTTCCCCTCACTAGTTATAAGTAAGAGATATCTTGTTTGTAAATATTATTTTAAAACGTCTTCATATAGGGGAAGTTGATTTCCACTGAGCTCAGCTTTCCCAAAAAGGGAAACAGCTGGACTCATGATTTTTTTTCAACAGTTGCTTTCACTTTTACGGCCTCAACCATTTCGGATAATTTTGAAAAGTCACTCTGTTAGTGTAACAACGCATATTTAACTATTCAAATAATCAATTCTGAAAAGAAAAATTGTATATATAAATTTTATATATTCTGGACGAAACACAGTCAAGAAAAAACTGAATAGTAACAAGAATACAAAAAATACAAGAAAATCTTAATAAAAAATCATAATTGCCAAATAATTAACAAAGTTTACGTATTTAAATAAAGTTTTAAAAGTTTTAAATTTTTTTGTAATATTCTACGTTTTACTTGCAATCTTCAGAGGACTTGCGGAACATCTAAAGCTTGATCAATTTCGTTTTTTTTAATCATTGTTGAACATTTATAGTGCACCTACAAATTTCTTGGACACAGGCATGTGGAAATTCACAAATTTAATTTTTCGACCCGGCCTAATGTTTACTGTACTAAATACATGGGTCAAAAACATTTGGTTGCCTTCGGTAGTGGAGCGTGCCCGTAAACTAGCTGTAGACTGTAAACTTGAATTTTACTGTAATATGGGTCCTGAAGAGCTGAGAAGGGTAGAACAGGAAATGAATGCGCGTATAATTGTATTTGAAATGGATGATCGTCGTAGGACTGTGTATGTTTTTAAAAGCAGTGTGAGAGATCGTACAAGACCCCTACTTGTTTAAGGGCTGTCAGGAACAACATATCTACCCATCCGTAATATAAGGGACCTTTATGCGAGTTACGATAAAAGTCGAAAATATGGGCGACATCATGATTTGTGTAAGAGATGTATCGAGTTTGCGGATGATATATGAAACATTGTAAAGAATGCTACATGGTATGTGAGCAGTGTAAAAGCTCCAAATGTGAAAGCCGTGTAGTTGAAGCTGAGAAGAGGGATTGTGATGTGTGTAGACGCACATTTTTCAATAATAACTGTTTTGAGCTCCATAAATCAATTGGCACGTGCAGGAAAATGAGGATCTTGAATGTGGTATGTTTCATATGATGGATAATTGGGGGAATTTCAAGCATAAATGTGATGAAATTCACTGTCCTACATGCCATGAGAAATATAAGGCGGTTGGAGTAAAGCATGTATGTTATATAAAAGACGCCAAGCCTAAAAACAGACCTTGTATAACTGTGTACTACGATATAGAAACATATACGAATACTGAAACCAAGGAGGTTATTCCACATTTACTTGTAAGCCAGACTATCTGTGATGAGTGTATGGAGAGCGAGTGTGATGAGTGTCACAAACGTGGTAAACGGACAAACGTTTTTAAAACGAATGCCCACGATAGCCCTATGAAACTCTTTGTGTCCTATATTGTCAAGTTAAAAAAAATGACTGTGTATATTCTCGCCCATAACGGGGCAAAATTTTACACACAGTTCCTTTATAAGGAGTTGCTTGAGCACGAGTCATCTGAGATATTTACAGGTGATCCCTTGAAAAGAGGCAACAAACTAATACAGAGGGAAATAAGAGGTAATGTACAGTTTAAAGACACTTTATTATTCACACCTTGTAAATTAGCAATGCTACCCAAGGTGATGGGCGTAGCCGCTGAAGTTTCAAAAGGATATTTCCCTTACACTTTCTTCACTAGCGAAACTTTAAATTACGTAGGACTACCTCCACCAAAACATTACTTTAACTATGCCCGCAACACGGGTGAAGTACCCATTAAAGTTAATGGTCGTGTTTTTTTTGGGTTGATGGTCTTCGTGAAAACCGTGCCACTGGTGAGAATACTGTGTACTCCTTTAACGGTTGCTGGTGGCACGGATGCCCCCGTCCTGAATGTGGAATCGTAGGAGATATCCATGGTAGATCCCCTGCCGACAGTCTTGCGTGGACCCGCGCCCGCGATCAACTTATAGGCTCACAGTTCACTCACAGTTCACTCACAAAGCTATACTTTCCGTCTACGGAGGGCGTAAAACTCCATTACTACGACTTCTGCTCTTTATACCCCTACGTGATGAGGAACAATCCGTACCCCGTAGGTACACCTGAAAAAATGGTGGGCCCCACCATACCAACCATCGAGGAGTTTTCAGCTAACTTGAATGACGTGCGATTTATGGATGCCGATCTTACCCGTCGTTATAGATCACAAGCTCATGTTTCCCCTGTGCGTGAAGTGCGCAGAAGAGAACAACGGTGATTGTGACCATACAACCAACCAGTTTAAGATCAGGGGTGTATATACAAGCCCTGAGCTGGCCCTAGCCGTTCGCCATGGGTATTGAATAATGAAGATACATGAGGTGTGGAGGTTTCAGAAGCTACCCAACCTTTTCACACGGTCACACCATATATAAACGCTTTTTTGAAGGATAAGGTTGAGGCGTCAGGATATCCGCGAGGGGTTGATACCGAAGATGAAGAAACAGCTTATATTCAGCGCTACCGTGCCCATGAAGGTATACAGCTTGACCGATCCCAAATTATTAAGAATCCTGGCAAGCGCTTTAGTGCAAAGTTGTGTCTAAACAGTCTTTGGGGAAAGTTTGCGCAGAATACCGGCAAAGGGAACGTCCATTTGGCACAAAGTTATAGTGAAGTCTGGGATTATGCCAACGCCCCCGATAAAGAGGTTATGGAGATCGTGAATGTACTGTAGGTAATACTTACATAATAAAGTACAACAATACCGAAATGGCCACAGATACATCACGGGTTACAAACATACCTGCAGCCAGTTTCACAACGGCCTACGCCCGCATCAAACTTTGGGGCCTATTGCACTCTCTTGGACGGAGAGTGTTGTACGCTGACACAGATAGCGTGATATTCACAGCGAGGGAAGGTGAATACATGCCTCCTATTGGTGGATTCCTTGGAGAGTTGACTGATGAGATCAAGGATGTGTATGGAGACATCGCATACGCGACTCTTTTGTCTCAACAGGGCCAAAACCTATGGGGTACGGGTGAGGGTAGGGGATGATATGAAGTATATCGTGAAGGCTAAGGGTATCACGCTTAACCATGCGAACCGTCGAGTCGTTAACTTTGACTCGTTGAAGGATCTAGTGTGCTTGGATGATGATGGGGGTGACCAGCTACCCCAACTGACTGTGGGGACGCACAATTTCGGGCGCAGAAACTGGGGTGTGTGAAGGAACTTAGGGGCACGAAGGTATGCCGTAACACCTATAGGAAGCGTTACCAGGTGCCTGGTAGCTATGATACCATACCCTTTGGCTACCTTAATCCTTGATTGTATTTATTTATATATGTGTATTGATATGTTTATTTATCACGTATATTTGTTTCAATTAAGGTTTCATTTTCTCCTTTGCGTGCGTGCGTGCGTGTGTGTGTGTGTGTGTGTGTACAGTAAAAAGCTAGGCTCCGCCGACTGTAAGATCGGCAACGTGAGTCCTGTCTCTTACCTGTGCATATCTCTATCCCTGCGTGCTCAGTTGACCTCTGCATACCCTTGAGCTCAGACGTGTATTCTCCCGCGTAGACGAAAAATAATAATGGTTACCTTTAAAATTGCGTGTTCAACGTTTATGAAATGGTATTCGGCAAAGTGCCAAGATGTGGTGGATACTGAAAAACTCCCTATTCCACCCTCCTTTGAAACTTTTAAGGCTACATTGAGCCGTGCGAAGGACCAAGATGTTCAAATACTCTACGAGTATTCTGGCGAGGGCATTGTAGGATTTCGTAGTACAAACGATGTATTGACGTATGTTGTAGATCTAACCTTTATAAAGGCTCACATATACCTCGAAGTAGAAGAAGCAAAGCGTTCAGAAGATAAGCAACGGCTATGGATAGTGAGTCTTGTTGATGAGTGGTGTGACAAGCGATATTATGTCATATTACACCATACCGACTACTCGTACTCTACGTTGAGAATGTAAATCTTGTCATCATGGAGAATCTTAAGTATTTTGACCACTATATTAATATATATCATGATGAGGTTTGTAGTGAGGTTGTGCCTAATGGGCTGTGTGAGTTTTTAACAGACTTTAGAGACGAGTATCGCATGTTAAAGAAAAAGGATAAATATGAGCATATGTTTCTCTCAAATAGTGCACAGGATTGTGAAGTTGTTTAGTTTGTGGAAATAAACGTCTGGTGATTGATAAAACATTAAAGAAGGTATTGTTTCATGTAGCGGAAAATACTGTTTGTCCAAGAGCACAAGTGTTCGAACAATCCTGTACACGCTTCAGCAGTGTGACTCACTCCCCCGCCCCTAGCGATCCGCCCACCCGTGTACCTCACGAAACACACGAGTTCGAACAAACCCGTACACGTTTCACCAGCGTGACTCACTCCGCCCGTCGAGCCGTTCCGTCCACCTGCGGCTCATAGTCATCTCAGAGCTTGAACCGTGTGGACGTGCGAATACGATGGAACTTCCTTTGAGAAGCATTCTCAATGCCGCGTACGGTGTGTCCGTAACGAAGTCATTGCGCGTGTTCAGGCGTGAAACCGGCACCATTAACTATGCACTTGAAACGATTTGCAGGCAAGCAAGCAAACGTAATGTTATTTATTTATGTGTTGAGGAGATGAATAGAGTCTTCGTGATAGTTGAGAAGTGGGATGAGGACCGTTATAAAATACCTGCAAGTGTAGGTACAAGAAGAGAACAGATTAGTGATGCCTCCTCATATGCCGTTGTTTGCACGTTTTGTATAAATAACGATCAGCCATGTATTGATATACGACTGATGTGGAAAAATGCATCTGATAATAATGTTCTTGTCCCTACGCGAAACCGTTTCATCCTCGACAGAATGTTTGAAATCGTCGGATTCCGCAAGCTGAAGCCTTATTAGACGGTCGTGTTACGGATATGATTTATTTTGACACGGTTCTTGAATACGCATACACCGCTCTGCTCGACGGATTTATCGAATGTAGGAATGATCAAGGCGAGAATGATCTAGAGCTGGATGCATGTTTAAAAGGTTTAAACTCTTCGAAATATCCCGAACTTTGGTACAAAGCACTTGAGCGGTACAGGGAAGAGCTTGCCTACACTGTTCACCCTGAAGAGCTGTATCTCCATATAATGAGTAGCTGTCGTTACGACTTGGAAGATTATTTCAATTGCCACTATGCAGAGTAAAGAAGAGTTCACGATTGAAAAGCTCGGAACGGTATGAAAAAAACCTTCGATTGGAAAGGAGTGTTATGAACTTGTATTTAAAAATGATGTTGTGGTTAACGATGACCTCTTTGTGCGTGCTTTTGATTATATTCTAGCTATGTTTAAAGATAACTTGCCAACCGAATGTAAAGTGGGCACAAAAATAGTATTGAACGATATGAAAGCCATTTATATCGAGTGTAGGCATCCGTACAAGTTAAACGGTGAAGTGTTGCTTGGACGGTTTTACTGCGTAGTACAAAGGATGTATATTTATTTATTTAATTGTGTATATACTGTATATATTTCCTGTACTAATACGCAATTGATTATACGTTTCGTATATTATTATTTTTAATTATTTAATATACCCCGTAGAACATAAGGGATGTATATTTATTTATTTAATTGTGTATATATATGTGTGTGTGTGTGTGTGTGTGTGTGTGTGTTGTGTGTGTGTGTGTGTGTATATCCTCTACTAATATGCATTTGATTATATGTTTCGTATATTATTATCTTCAATATATTTAATTATTTAATATAACTGTATATTTTCTTACCTTTTCTTACCAGGCGCTTGGTAGACCTAAAGCGGTCTGTCAGTTGGAAGCCCTCTGACGAGACTCCTCCATTCCTCACGATTTCCACACATCAAACTCGCCCGTTGGAGACTGATTCCACACTTCTCGACAGCACTCTTGATGTTATCCATCCATCGGATCTTGGGTCTTCCAACTGGTCTTCTGTTTTGAGGGGCCCAGTCCAGCATTCTTCTTGCTGTCCTTTCCATCGGCATTCGTTGGATATGCCCGTACCATCTCAGTTGGTTCCTTTCAATATTCTCATTAACAAAGTTACACCCAATCGCCTTCTTATTTCAGTGTTCCTTATTTTATCCAATCTACTTACTCCTTCTATCAATCTCAGGACCCTCATTTCAGCTGCTTGCAGTTTTCCCTTCGTCCTTGTGGTTAGGGCCCAAGTCTCGCTGCCGTATAGTAAGATTGGTTTCAATACTGTTGAGTATATATGCGTCTTTACCTTTTTAGGGATGTTTTGATCTTTCAATAGGGGATACAGGAAGGAAACATTTCTGTTATA
Source organism: Bathynomus jamesi (assembly GCA_023014485.1). Classification (NCBI taxonomy): domain Eukaryota; kingdom Metazoa; phylum Arthropoda; class Malacostraca; order Isopoda; family Cirolanidae; genus Bathynomus; species Bathynomus jamesi. Next base: position 444,048 of record JAJOZX010002704.1, on the reverse strand, counting down.
TTTAGCAATTCTTTCATTCGCCTCTGCATCCATACCCGCATCATTTTCTATCACACTACCAAGGTATTTAAATGTGTCCGTCTTTTTCATTTCCCTTCCCCTAACAAAGATTCCATCCTCGTTTGCTCCCCTCGTTACCACCATATATTCAGTTTCATCATAATTCAGTTTCAGTCCACACTCCCTCAATCTCTCATCCCACCTCTGCATAATTCTCTCCAGGGATTGTGCTGTGTTAGTCCCAACAGCCACATCATCAGCATATCCAAAAATTTCTATTTCCTCTTCAATTTCCTCAGTTGTGTTCCATAGCCCTGTTGATGTAGGCAATAAATAAAATGGGTGACAGAACACTCCCTTGTTTAACTCCTGTACTTACATCAAACCACTCCTCCGATCCCACCACCGGTCTCTGGGAGACCCTATAGGTGCTCATTACTGCTCTCAGAAGCTTGGGTGGCACTCTCTCACTCAAAACCACCCACAGCTTCTCCCTGGGCACACTATCAAATGCCTTCTCCAGATATAAAAAACCATATGAAGCGGTCCAAATTGAATTCTCGGCTCTTCTCAAGATAGTCTTATGGCTGAAATTTGATCTATAGTACTCCGGCCTGCACGAAAGCCACATTGATACTCCAGTAACCCAGGTTCCAGTATGTTTCGTATTGTATGTTCCAAAATCCTTTCAAATATTTTCTCCACATGACACATCAAAGATATGCCACGGTAGTTTTGACATTCCTGCTCACTTCCCTTCTTTTTATATATAGAACATATAATTTCTCTGCCCCATTCTGCTGGTACAATTCCCTGCGACCACACCACCCTGAAAATGCTTAGCAGCCAGTCCACAGCAGGATCACCAGCTGCTTTTAGTGTTTCTGTGACAATTGCATCCTTCCCGGGAGCGTTATTATTTTTCATCCTCTTTAGTGCTTGAATAACCTCCTCTCTAGTGATCTCTCTGTCCCCCTCATGCTCATGATTTACCCGCTCCTCCCGTCTCACCTCATCATATTGGTTCTCGTTATTCAAAAGCTGTCTAAAGTATTCGTTCCAGCGTGCGGCCACCTCGCTTTTATCAGTGAGGACTTCACCATGTACATTTTTAATCGCCACTGTTGTTTTCTTGCTTTCTCCATTTTTATACTTCTTGACCATGCTATATAACTGTGTGGTGTATATAGATAACTGTGTGTGTGTATATATATATATATATATATATGTATAATATATATATTATATATATATATATTATATATATATAAACTCTGTGTGTGCATATGTATATATATTATATATATATATATTGTGTGTATATATATATATATAACTGTGTGTGTGTGTGATATATATTTTTTCCTGTACTAATATATTGATAATACAACGTTTTGTATATTTTTTATTATATATTTCCAGTTCGTGTTTCTTATGCTATTATTATTTTTGATCATATATATATCCCATTGTATATTTATTATATATTCATCGTCCGTATGCTATTATTATTTTTAACCATATATATTCCATTGTATATTTTTTTCTATATATTTCCATTAATTCGTTTAAATAAACAGAATGATGTAATGGTGTTTTATTTAATTCTTTTGGTTGTACACGGTATTTAATTATGTCAATTGGCTGGCTTCTAGAGCGGATTTCTAAACCAGAATATATGCATTAATTAAATAAATAGTGCTATCTGGCAACTCAACCTGTACACCTGAACAAGCCATTTACGCCTTCTAAGTCAACTGGCGGATTAAGCCAAAATATATGCTTTAATTAAATAAATAGTGCAAACTGGCAACTCAGCCTTCTAAACCAACTGGCTGATTAAGCCAGAATATATGCTTTAATTAAATAAATAGCGCAAACTGGCAACTCAGCCAGATAAGCCAGCTGGCTGATTAGGGGCCCTATAAGACAACGACCGCTCGGCTGAAGTCTTAATATGCGCTTGGCTCCTGCCAGGCGAACACCTCTCTTCCTTTCTCTCCTCCGCTCTCTTTCTCTTGGGGGATAACTCCGACTCCAAGTTGCATAACCCCTTGTTGCTCTTGTAGCAACCCCCTCCCCCAAAACATTATATTCAAACCCGAAAGTTTCTAAATTTGAAGCCCCTTTTAAACTTGAGGCCCAGGCCAAGTGGCCCTCCTAGCCCCTCTCTGATAGGCCCTGACTGGTTCAAATGATGTCTAACTGTCAATGCTAATAGGATAGGTGCAGTGGCGGACTGGCTAGGCTGTCAGTCTGCCATGTGGCAGATGGGCTCCCCTAGAAAAAAGGGAAGTTGGCCCCCTAGACCTGAGGTAAAAAAATTGGCAGCCAATCTATTATGCTCGTATATAAAGTTTAAATAAACATAAGTCAGTTGGGCCTGATGAGATATATCCTAGAATCTTAATTGAGGGTGTTGATAGTATTTCTATTACATGAAATAGATATAATTTATTTAGATTTTTGTAATTATTTGTTTGTATTTTTTTAATTTTGTATTTATTAATATTGTAATTTTTTTTATTTTTTTTATTTTATATTTATTAGTAGTATATAAAAAGGCAAATGTATTAATAACTTCTTTAATTTGTTAAAATTATTGCAGGTTTTAAACTTTTAGAAAGTAGCAAAAATTAATAAATTTACGTGCCTAAAATAGTTTTGCCAACCTGCCTGTCACTGCGACATTTTTAACATCATTAGTTTTTTAATAGTTGCCTTCATGCTTCATTAAAGTCAATTCCAATTTATCAAAGTAAGTCTCTTATTTTTGTTATTGCTGTGATATATGTATAATTATATTTTACCCATTTCTATGTCCATATATAAAAGATATATAGAGTTATGTATATATTTTATTTAAAGCTGCTATATATAAAGATAGATATAAAAATAAATAAGAAAATACATGTAATAGTATTGAGAAAAGATTAAAATAAATTACATTACAATTACATTACAATACAGTTACAGAATACATATATTCATTCATTGTAGTATAATTCAAGCATTGTTATTTGTTTTGAAATTTGTTGATCTTGATTATATTAAATGCAATTAGTAAATCAGATAACTTTATTAATTTTATTTATTTTTTTTTATATTTCAGGTAAGGAAATGGAACACATGAAACGGAAATCTGGAGCACAGAAACGGAAAGATAAACGAGAAGCAGAAAATGATTCAGCAAAAAAGTGTAGGCCTATAACAGCATTTATGATATCAACACCTATATCTACATGTCAGAAAGAGGAAAGCGACTTACAGAGAAATTCAACTACAACTGTTCATGCTGATACCGTAGATCTAGGACATAAAGATGAAGGTATGCCTAACGTTTTTGAGACTGTAGATGCTGGTTTTTATGATTCTGAATTAGCTGGTGGAATAACAGTAACTGAACCCGGGCCTGTACATGTACATGATCAAAAAGATCTAGTAGCTGATTTAAATAATGATGAGAATCAACCAACATTTAGACAGGATAAGCTCTTTCAATATCCTGCACGAACAGATTTGAAATCTTTTTTCAAAGAGCATCCAATTCAGCCACATGATCATGATCTGCCATTTAATGTAAAGTTATATAAGCGAAAAATTATGGGTGACACTATCTCACGACACTGGTTAACATAATAAGAAGAATAGATCACTATATTGTTCATTTTGCTTGGCATTTGAGTCACCAACCTCTTCTAACCCATCTGCTTTTGTGCGAGGATTAAATGATTACAGACGCATTAGCCAGTGCTTATCAGAGCATGAATCAACTGGTATACATAGCATGATAGCAAGCATGCTCAGGAATATATCAGTGTAGTAAATGATGGTGGTTTAGCTCGTTTTTTCGCTGCATCATTGCAGAAGCGAAAAGATGAAGCACTAAAGCAGAGAAATATTGTTGCCAGAGTTGTAGATATAATAAAGATGTTAGGTAAACAAGCTCTTCCTTTTCGCGGACACAGAAATGAGTCGGCATATTCTCTTCTTGATGAAACAGAAAATCATGGAAATTTCCTGGCTACTGTGCAGTTGATGGCAAAATATGATCCTATTATGCTTCTCATGTTTCCATGGTGAAGGAAAAGTCTGAACAACGATGTGAAAGATTGGAAAAACAAAGAAAGGCACAAAGTAAAGGTCGTGGTAGTCTTGTCACATTCTTAAGTAGAACAACCATCTCTTCTTTGACCCAAATTATGAAGAATATGATACAGGAAAAAATTACTCAAGAAGTTGCTGAGGCCAAGTATTATTCCGTACAAGTAGATTCAACCCAGGATATTTCATCAATTGATCAATTTAGTATTGTTATTCGATATGTAGACTACTAAATGGTACTATCCATGAACGACTACTTGCAATTGTTCCAAGCAATGATGGTACAGGGCAGGGACTTTTTGACCTATTAAATGAAACATTACAACGTCTTGAAATAGATCCGAAAAACTGCTTATTAGATAGCACAGATGGCGCTGCAAGCTACCATGGACAACATAATGGCTTACAGAGTAAAATTGCTGATGTAGCTGATCAGCATGTTCATGTATGGTGCTATGCCTATGTACTCAATTTAGTAGTTACTGAAACCACGAAGTGTTGTGTACCAGCAGTTTCTTTCTTCAATTTATTCCAGAATTTAACAAAATTTGTGAAGGTATCATATAAGCGAATGGCCATCTGGATTGAAGTTGTTGGACATCATCTGGGGAAAGAAAAGATGAAACGATTAAAGCTAATTGGTGAAACCAGGTGGTCAGGGAAGTCCAATGGAGCAACTACTATATTTGGAAATTTTGACGAGATATGTATCAGTAATTTTGTGGATCTTCTGACATGTTTATCCATTATTCAAAGCTCTAACAATTTTGATGCAAAAACAAAACAGGAGGCAAATGTTTTACTGTCTAGCCTTCTAGAATTTCAAACAATATTGACAGCATTCACATACTTATATATCTTTCAAATTACAGCACCTTTGTCAAGCTATCTACAGACAAGTGGCTTAAATATGTTTACTGCATGGAATATGGTAGAAAAATCCATTACAGATTTCAAGAAAAGATCAAGAGAATATGATAAAGTATATAGTCAGGCTTTGAAATTTGCCAACAAATCCAATGAGCACATTGCACAATTCAATAATGATGAAAATCAAACAGTGAAAACTGATTTTGTAAAAACTGAGTTACCAATCAAGAGGAAACATAAAACAAAGAGAATGGCAGATGAACTAGCTGCTGATGAAAAAAACGCATCTGATTCTTTGTCAGACTATCGTGTACATGTGTTCAACTTGATAATGGATCGTGTTGTACAATCACTGGAATCCCGTTTCATTGACCATAGACAACTATATAGGATATGTCATGCCTCGATCCATCAAATTATGAATATATTACTAAAAATGGTCTTGAAGAAGAAGCATTGGAAGATATTCTTGAGCTTGCTCCAGGGATAAATGGAAGTGAAGTAAAATTAGAATTGCAGTCTTTTGCATCGAACTTTAAAATATTTAAGCTTTTGCTGAATGATGATAATGCAGAGAGCAGCAGTAAAATGAATTCATGCTCTAAATATTGTAGCAATTGTCCATCATGTGTTCTGTATATTCTTGCATCAAACAGACTTAATGACAAGGCATATGATAATCTTTACCAAATGTACAAAGCTATCTGTACACTGTCTGTGACTCAATCAAGTTCAGTGTGAACGGGCATTTTCTAAGCTTAAAATAATAAAAACAAGATTACGAAATTCTTTGTCGGAGGAAAATCTGGAAGCATACATGTTGATGTCTATAGAAAAGGTCATGTTGGATGAGTTAGACATGGAAACTATAATAGACCGATTTTCAAACTCGAGTAATGAACTTAAAAAACTACTCTTCGTATAGCATGTATGTATGTATGTATGTATATGCAGGCAGTACTTGTAAAATATTTGCACTTATTGGTAAAATAAATCTATAAAAAAATATTAACTTTTTTATTTAAACAAACTTAACTCATAAATAGGCCTATTAGGATAGGACTGGAATTGAATTATGTAATGGGGTTATGGGCCCCCTGACCCCTTTGGCAGACAAAATTTTATGAGCCAGTCCGCCACTGACACTGATCATACCAAAACTTGAATACTGCTCCCCAGAGAAGAAGGAAGAAATTAATAAACTAGAAGATATTCAGAGACATTTCACAGCCAAGATCGATGGTTGCAAAGAACTCATCTTCTGGGAAAGACTACGTAAACTAAATTTGTACCTCCCTGGAAAGAAGAAGAGAGAAGTACACCATAATATATACACAGAAAATGATGAAAAACTGGTACCAAACCTATCACAAACTCACCTCAATTACCGTCCAAACAACACTGAAAAATATGAAAGGCAGAATGTGTAGTGTTCTCAAATTAAAGTTCATGCCTCAGAAGTACCCTTTTTTCCCAAAAAAATAACATCCGTATAAATGCTGTGAAGAGACTTATTTTTTTAAGGGAGGAGGAGATGGTGCCCTTTTTGTTAACTTTCAACCCCCACCCCCCCATCTGAAGTATCCTGTGCACAGGCTTGCCGACAAGGGACCTCTTTAACACTGAAGGAAAACAGCTTGGTTGTCAGGGGGGCCAAAACTTTTTAACCAGCTTCCAAAGGAGCTCAGAAACGTTACAGGGGTCAAAGTTGAAGTCTTCAAATGAAGACTAGATGCCTGGCTCAGGATGGTACCAGATGAGCTGGATGTACCTGGCTATGTGTGGTGGAGAGCGCAAGAGAGCAACTCGCTCCTCCACCAAACCAGACCTAGAGGAGGGGCCACCAGCTTGATCTTCGTGTGAAGAGAGACTAACGAACGGAACTGCAACGAGGTGTATATATATGAAAATGAAAATGAAAAGGTTTATTGGCAGACTATAGTCCATATGACAAATATTATTAATACCATGACAGTTCATATACTAAGGATAGAAATATATACAATTGATTAGAAATAATACTGTAATGTTGAAGTTAAGTGGAGCTACAGACATACATTTTCGTACCAAGAAGTCCATAGCTTAGAGGATAAATGGCAGGACTCATGGATATCTTGGATGATCGGGTTGGTTGATTTTTTAATTCTTTGCATTAGACTGTGTTGAGCACGTCTTGTTACCTCCGGTAAGCTCGGGACATTGCGGGTAGCAAACATTTGCGAAGCTGAGCATCTGGGGGGTACTTTATGTGAGAGTTTAAAATACCTGTTGTACAGTGCTTACAAGAAGTCTCGCGCCTCTGTCTCGTCCCAAGCTAGTCTGTTAGGTATAAAATGGGCGGTCCTTATGGCAGCGGAGGTGTGTTCGGATTGGTGCACATAATTGCTGTAACCCCATCAATGACGTCCACATTATCATTGTGTTGATCACTCTATCTATTTATATATAGAGACATACTGTATATAGATATATATAGAGTATGCAGGGGATAACGTGTCTCAGTCCCAGCTATGGTAGTTGTCTTACAATTAACAGTCCCAAGTGCAAGTTACGTTAACACCTCCACATAAACTACCCTGGACTAAAATAACATACGTGAAGCCCTTACCCACAAACCATTTAAAAGGTGTGATTTAAAAGCGCTCTCTCTCTCTCTCTCTCTCTCTGCCTTCCGCTCTACTCCAAATCCTTTTCTCTTAGTGACCTCTTAATACAAACTAATCTATCATATTTTGCGACTTTTTAATTCTGGTAGGATTCAATTCCTTTCCTATAGTGTAAGAGATACTTAAATTCATGTGTGTATTATGCCATATGATGTGCGTAATAAATAATCATTTTTAAATAGTTGGAGCGTTCAAGGTCATCTGTAATAATCTATAGACTACCCCTCAAGCCCACTCTCAACACTTAGATTCCCCTAAGACACGGGCGTCTTCAAGTAACATGAATGCGTAGAGATCTAAGGTGTTAGATTCCATATTATATAATTTATGTGCTAGGTTTAAGAACGCTGGAATTCAAGGATGGGAGGAAGGGACAGTAAAAGCGAAGGAAGTGGAATGAGGATGGAGGTAAGCGTTGCTATGTCGAAGGAAACGTGGTTGGGTGGGGAATTACGAAGGGAGGAGGAAGTGCTAAACACAAACTCAAATATTTATTTTAATGCCCTAGACCTAGAAAGACAAAGAGCAAAATACCTTAAACTAACAATGAATTGACAGAAACAGAAGAGTCTGGTCTTAGACGCACTGATAGGTTTAACGTATGTGGCTAGAGGCCGCCACTCAGAATTACCACTACTACCTAAGTCATAATAAGGTTATTTACTATGACAGAGTAGTCATGAGTAGTTATGGAAATAAAATATGATTATACTGTTGATGGCTGACTATATTCAGTTGGGATATAAACTATTGCTAACAATCTTTGGATCCTTGGCTTTTAAGACGAATTTTTTATGCACATGTTCAACAAAATAGGAAATTGGCTGATTATTATTACCATTCGAAGGGTTGGTACCCTTCACAACCGAAATCAATTTCAGAAGTGGGTGCATGCAATGTTCCCTCTAATTTTTTTTAGTCCGTGTGGGCAAGAAATTTTCGTTGTGCATACATTTAGATTCATGGTGAAAAATTTTGCAAACTTTTCTGAGCGTTATTATCTTCAAAATGAAATATATATAAATATTTAATACTTAATAAATATTATTTCCATAAGGTGATAGCTTCATCATTATGGTACTATTAAATGGATATTAAAAAACTGTTTACAATATTATATATTCTTAAAAAAGAAAACATTTTATCCATTCTAAAAATATGAATAAAATAAAAAATAGTAAAATAAAATTCAACAAAATAAAGAAATAAAATAAAAATAATATTAATTGAAAATGACTATTTTAGTTATCATTTCTCAAAACAATTTTTAGCATTTAGCAATTTAAAATAGACTATCAAGATTAATACATGATTTTATCCATTCACAAAATAGGAATAAAATAAAAAATAATAAAATTCAATAAAATAAAATATAATCAAAATAATATTAAATGAAAGTGCCTTTCATTTAAGTATGATTGAGATTTCTCCCTACGATCTTTAGCATTTGCCCATTCCAAATAAACTCTATGAAGATTAATACATCCGTCATCCTTCAGGTAACATTTAATCTGCATGAGCATGTCCAAATGATTTTCTTTCAAGCGGTTTCTTAATTTGTCCTTTATAGAATTCATTAAACTGAAGCCACGCTCACAGTCCACACTAGATGCTAGGAAAGTTCCCCCAATATCCATCAACTTTTTTAGCAAGGTCACAAAATTGTTCATTTTGGAGGGCGAATGTCACCATATCATCAAAGTTTTTAACCAGCTTACTTTTTATTTTCTCGCATACAACAAATTTAAAATCATTGTACTGTTCGATTATAGTAGAACTTTCACCAAGAAAATCTGCATATTTTGCACATAAAACTTTAACATGCTCAATGCCAAAGTCAAAGTCTTTCTGTAAAATAACCGAGCAATCAAAGGCAGACCATTCTTTTACTTCATTTTCAGGAAACCTGTCTTCCAAATGGGCATGATACGCTTGAGCCTGTGCGCATTTTATTTTGCTGTGTGCGCGGGTTTCACGACTCGTGTGCGCGCGCACACGCGCACACCTTAGAGGGAACATTGGGTGCATGGTATCCTCATTTCCTTTATCGTCCCAGCACGCTTCACATAGGCCATTTACACAAAGATAGAAAGGCCGTCTGTGCACCACGAGACGACCCAGGCAATGCGGGGAGCAATGGTGACATTGCATGAATATGGTGTGCCAATAAGAGAAATATCAAGACGACTAGATGTTCATCGAAGTACTGTGGAACGGTGGATTCATCGGTATGAAGCAGAAAACTCAATCGCTACTTTGCCGAGGTCTGGTCCTCCGCGTTCAACATCTCAAGAGGAAGATGCTGCGATTGTTAATCATGCCAGAGAGCATCCGTTTGTTCCAGCAACGCATATTTACAGACACCTGAACCTTCGTTGTAGCGCAAATACAGTGAACAACAGACTTCACGAGGCAGGGTATTTTTCTCGCCGTCCAGCTATAAAACCTGCATTGACGATTGAGCATAAAGAGGCGCGGATGGGATTTGCCTTGCAATACTTGCCGCAGGAGGAAGAATTCTGGAGAAAAGTTGTGTACTGTGACGAAAAAACAGTCATGGCTATGGTGTCGGAGAATTGACTCAAGTAGATGGACGCTTTACTGGACAGCAATATTGCCAGATACTGGAAGAGGTGCTGCTACCCAGTGTTCGTGCGTATCTGGTTCCAGCACTGGAACCATTTTACTTAATGGAAGATAACAGTCCCATTCATAGGAGTAACGTTGTGAGAGCGTGGTACGAAGATCATCCAGAGATTATTAATCTAATTCTGCCACCACGTTCTCCTGATTTGAATCCGATTGAAAACCTTTGGGCAATAATGATTAACGAATGGGAGCAGCGCAATGAAAGAACATTTGAAGCACTTTTAGCTCACACGAGGAATAGTTGGGAGAACTTACGCCGAACACCAAACATTCCCTACAATCTGGCCTCTTCTCTGCCTCAACGATTGCAAGAAATTATTGATGCTGGAGGAAGCTATACGAAATACTGATTTAAAGCCAAGACGTAACTGTGTATCGAATATATATTTATGTTAATATAGAATTTTATTATATTTTTACGTTTGACATCTATAAAAGTATATATTGCGACCATTTGTTGAAACAAACTATGAGAAGGTAATAGTTTCAGGGAAAAAATAAAAACTGGCAACATCGAGGTCATCACATGTTTATGGGAATTGTCATATGATATGCTACCAATAAACTCTTATATACTACTATATACAGTATACTATATTACGTAATAATTACGATGAACAAATCAAATGCAAATTTCTCTGATTCACGGCCCACCAGTCTTGCTTTAGACTAATGACTTTCATAAGATGGAATAGGTTTAACATAGTTCGTTTAATAGGTTACCACTTAAAACAATGGATAAACTATCTATTAGTGAGACGACCATGACTTCCTCGAAATGCGAGCGCGTGAGAGGTTCACTGAGAAATTTGGTCATTAGATTCTTCACGTAGGATATATATCACAAACAACAATATTGACAACAATTCCCAACAATTACTTAATATCAATAATTGCATTTGAGCAAATAATTTAGACCTGCGTCAAAATAACTTAGGTATCATGCCATGATTTGGGATATTTGCCGAATTAGTCGTTCTCTATAGTCTACAGTATATATTGAGACGGTATAATGTAATGCCCAGTTAATATTATGATGACTAGGATTGCTCCATAACTAGGCTGACCATATTTCCTTGAGACAAAAACGGGACATTGGGATGGCAAAAAAGGGACGGGGGTTATGTAATATTCTGTATTCATGAAAAAGTAAGTACATAAACATATTGAGCTTACAATTATTCTTCAGTGACAGAACCCATACAGAACCCATAAAAAAAAACGGTACTGTCCCGTTCAAAACGGTACGTATGGTCAGCCTATCCATAACCATCCCAACATCCCGAAACTTGCTCCATTCTGCTTCTTAATTATTTGTATTTTAAACACTAAAATGTAGCAGAAGTGACGTAATAATGGACGTCATTGATTGTGTTAGAGCAGTTATGTGCACCAATCCGAACACACCTCCGCTGCCATAAGGACCGCCCATTTTATACTTAACAGACTAGCTTGGGACGAGACAGAAGCGTGAGATTTCTTGTAAGCACTGTGCAACAAATTTAGAGTTCTGCCAGAACCTTTTTTATAATTCACCCACAGTTGCTGTCCGTATATATTACTGCAGAAAGTACGAAAGAGAGTGTCTTTAGCTTCACTTGTACAGAATCGAAAGTTCCTTATGGTCATATTCGTTTTAGCACACAGGCTTCGAGAGTGTTTTCTTATATCCGAGTCATCACTCAAGGAGCTGGTAATAGTTTGACCCAAATACTTAAACTCTTGTACTTCCTCAATTACTTCACCATTCATTTTAAACCTTATATCAGCTGGCTGATTACAGCTTTTAGGATGAAATTGCATAACCTTAGTTTTTGTAATATTAAAAAGAATATCATGTTTCTGCGAATACACTTCGCAGACTTTTAGTAGCCGATCCAGACCTTTAACAGAGGGACTTATTAACACCATATCATCGGCATAAACTAAGTTATTTATCCTTGTGTTATCTATACATCATCCCACTGTTGCCTCATTAAGTGGAGCAATTAATCCGTCGATATACACATTAAACAGCATAAGAGGAGAGCAAGGAGCCTTGTCTCACCCCGCAAGAGGAGCCAAAACACTCGGATAGCACATTGCCCCACCTAACAGTGAAAGATTGGTGGGAATACCAAAATTTCAATAAATTTAATATGAACATGGGAACCTTCCTGTTTTCTAGTTTTGCAAATAAAATATTGTGGTTCACCCTATCACATGCCTTACTTATATCTAGGAAACAACTATAAATAGTTGAATTACTGTCAATGTATTTAGATATTATTTCTTTATGTACATAGATACACAGTTCAGTTGAGTGGGACCTTTTAAAGCCAAACTGATTAGATGTTCATAGGAAATAATTTAATCGGCGTAACAAGAGTTTTTCTAGTAGTTTCGAGAAGCAGGAAGCGACGGCAATAGGCATGTAATTATATATTGCTGGACAGAATGTCTCCGTACTTATTTTTGACCTCTATTTTCTCTGCTATGTTTCTTCGAGCATTGAGAGTTGTCAGTCCTGAATTTTTAGATTCCGAGTTATGCAATATCATGAATATTGGTACTAAATTATGTTATCCTATTTCATTTTTTAGATAACTGTCTTAAGAAAGCCAAGAATAGGTATTATAATAATGTAATTGTAAAGGAATTTCAGCGTAAAAATATCCTTAGCCTACCTTACCATGTTAATTTTCAATACCTTCCAACTGTACTTAAAGCAATTGGCATTAATGTAATCTTTAAGTATAATAATACTGTTAAATCACGCCTAATAAGAATAGCCCTGATAATGTTGTTGGTTGTGTGTATTCGATCGGATGTACACAATGTAACTCAGTATATATAGGCCAAACCGGTAAAACGTTAGATATTAGGGTAAAACAGCATAAATATGCGTGTAGAACAGCTAATACTTCCAATGCTTTATTAACCTATATATATATATATATATATATATATATATATATATATATATATATATATATATATATATATATATATATATATATCCCACCAGATAGTTCACCTCAGGTGCCAGCCAATTACAATCCACAGTTACACAATCTGGCCTCTCTCACTAATGTCATCTTAGGAGGAGACTTCAACGCCAAAGACACTAGTTGGTACCTGCACAACCAAAGCAACACCAGAGGCGCCAACATAGCCACACAACTAAACAGCCTCTTCATTCTTAACAATACAGAAGAACATACGCACATACCACATCAAACAGGATACTCAAACTCCTCCCCAGATATAACGTTCTGTTCCCCCTCACTAGCAACACATACACAATGGAGAACAGAGAAACAACTGTCATCAGACCACCTGCCCATCATCATTACAACACATTCTACACTCTGCCCCAACAGCCTTAGGCACACTTACAGAAATTACAAGAAAGCTGATTGGGAACAGTTCAAAATACAGACTGAGGAACAATTCACCACATTAAACAGCACACCCATCATAAACATCAATACAACACTCAAGACATTTAATCAGATCATCAATAATGCAAACAAATACATACCGAAGTGCAACATTAGGAAATACAACCCAAATTACACTAGAGAAATAGCCCACCTCATAAGGCAACGTAACAACCTCAAATATAACACACAAACCCCACACACAGAAGCCATAAAACAGCAGATACAACAGCTCAACACAGAAATAAACAACAAACTCAAAGAAAAACAAACAGAAACATTCAGGGAATTCATAACAACATTAAACCACTCCACAGATACATCCAGGCTATACAAGACTATAAACGGCATTACCCACTCTAACAGCGGCATTCACACCTCACACGCGGCTATCTGTCGCAGCCAAAATAATATCCCAACATACACACAACAAGCTAACATTCTAGTTAATCACTACGAAAAGATAAGTCACTTAAACAGAGACAACAACCAGAAACATGCAGACAGACAAACAGCCAGACACAAGAAAACCTACAGACTCGACACAACCATTACACCCTTCAATACAGACCAGACTACCAAGATCATCAAAAACATTAAGAATTCGAAGGCTACTGGACCAGACAACATATCTAACATACACCTTAAACACTTGGGCCCACAAGGAATACTAGCTCTCACAAATATCAGCACATATTCATACCAACACTGTATTATTCCTGACATATGGAAACAAGGTAAAATTATTACACTACTCAAACCAAACAAAAATCCAACAGAACCAGCTTCCTATAGACCCATTACTTTACTATGCACACCTTCCAAAGTAACAGAAAGACACTAATCTTACAAATCACCAACCCACACATTCCACTATCGCCTACTCAACATGGATTCAGACCTCACCACTCAACCACGACATTACTCACTAACCTCACGCAGCACATCATGGATGGCATCAACTCCAGACGACCAGCTCATCGTACACTATTAGCAACAATATACATTAGTAAAGCATTTGATGCTATCCCACGCTTCCCTCTCATAAACAAAATACTCAACACAAACCTGCACAATAACACCAAAAGGTGGCTGAGCAACTATCTTTCAGGAAGATACTCACATGTCACATTTAATGGCAAGTCATCCAAAAACAAGCTTTTTCCGAACGGGGTCCCTCAAGGCTCTGTTCTCTCACCAACACTCTTCAACTTATACATGCATGACATTCCAACCCCCATAGATAACAAGCTTACCTTATCATCATATGCAGATGACATCACTCTAACATCCACCCACAACAACATTGACACCGCTACAAATAACCTACAAACATACATAAACAGTATACAAGACTGGCTCACACACAATAGACTCAAAGTAGCGCCCACAAAATCAACCATCACCTTGCTTACAAGCAACACAAAAGAACACCAGGTAATTCCACATCTTACACTAAACAACATCAACATTCCACACACTCACAGGACCAAAATACTTGGGGTCACATACAACACATCATTATCTTTTGCAAACCACATTCAGGATATTAAAAACAAATATACGTCAAGACTTAACACGCTTAGGGTACTAACAGGCACAAACTTTGGACACCAGCAGGAAACAACATGACTCATATACAAACAATATATTCGCTCAGTTATGAACTATGCTAGCCCATGCTGGGCACCCATTATCTCAAACACACACATAAACACCTTACAGACAATACAAAACAACGCACTTCGTATCATTACAGGATGCACTCAAACAACACCAATAGAACACCTGCACACAGAAACAAAAATACTGAAAGTTAGGGAACATTTAGACATGAGGGGAACACAATTCATGGCAGCAGCGACAACTAACCCACAACACCTTGCCACTACATGTACAATCACGCACCGACACCTCGCACCATTAAGGTAACACCAGAGAGACATTATAACCAATACTCCATTCCATACCACGCCCCACAGACATCACACAGTACAGAAAACACATACACACACACCTAACCCACAAAGCACTGACACGACTCGGTCCGAATGCGGTCCTAGGTGCGAAGCCGCCACCCATTAACAGGTCAGAGATCAGCCTGTGCAGATCGGATCGAGTTAACTTAGCACGATTCCGATGTGGATATCACCCCAACTTACTAACATATAAACACAGACTAGACAACTCCATAGACGACACCTGCCACCTGTGCCAGGACACACCACAAACAATTGAACACATTATGACAGACTGTACCGCCCTAGCACAACAACGAACACAACACAACATCACTAGTGCGCTGGCGATCGGTTACCTACGTGCCACCGTCTTGCTCGATCAGGGTGGGCTGATCGGCTAAACAACAACAACAACAACAACAATATGTATAGATGTAACCATAGCATCAAGTGGGATAGTTCTAAAGCGCTTGTTAAAAACAGAGATAAAATAGAAAGAAATATTCCAGAATGTGCCTTTATTCATTTTAAAAACACTTTCAATAACAGTGCGGGGACGTATAAAATTGACGATATCATGCTAAAATTTCTTTTGCCTCTCATTAACCCTTGTTAAGTATGTGCTAATTGTTTTGTTTTTCCTGTACGTTGTATATATTTATGGGCATCTCGCCTTTTATCTTCATTCCCTGACGAGGTGTAGCTTTGAATACACGAAAGACCTTGGAATCGTTTTTCATTTTCCTTGTGGGTTTGCAGCATTTATTAATTTCACGTGTTTTATTGTGAAATTCATCCCATATATATATATATATATATATATATATATATATACAGCGTGTCCCAAAGAAATGTATACCCACTTTGTTCGATAATACCAGCTATGAGGATAATAATATATATTACTTTTTATATGTTTTTTAATAAGGAATTTTCTCCTGAATCTAAATATGTAATTATTTTTATTAAAAATTGAAGAACAAAAAAGTTACAGATGTTTAAATTATAATTATTATTTTCGAGACTTCATGTGCGATATTTTCTAATATTTTAACCGACTGTTTTCAGATATTTATGTTTAGTGTTGATATTGAAGCATAAATGTTGTAATTATTAGTTAATTCAAAAAATTTACAAATTCCATGGTTAAATGACACTTTATCTAAGATGTTCGACGTCTTCCAGAACGTTGTTTTTGTAAGTTTTGCACAGTGCCGTCGGTTTCAAGCTTATCTCGTATACGAGCAAAAAATATTAGAAAATATCGCACATGAAGTCTCGAAAATAATAATTATAATTTAAACATCTGTAACGTTTTTGTTTTTCAATTTTTAATAAAAGTAATTACATATTTAGATTCAGGAGAAAATTCTTTATTAAAAAACATATAAAAAGTAATACGTGGTACCTCGTTACTCGAATTTAATTCGTTCCTGGAGGCGGTTCGACTAATGAAAAGTTCGAGTAACAAACTAATTAATTGCCTTTAAATTAATAGAAATAGAAATAATGCGTTCCTGGACCCCCAAACTCGAATTTTAAACTTTAAAATATGCTTTAATTATACAAATTATTATATAATTATTCTAATTTTATTAATTTTATTAATAATTAGTAATAATAATTAATAAAATTAATAAAATTTAAAGTAAAAAAGGTAAAAAAGTATAAAGTAAAAAAGGTTTTAAGTGTACTTACCAGAAGGAGGCTTGATGATGGGCTTGGTTGGAGGAGGAGGAGAGGGAGGTAGGTTCTTAGAACCTTTAGGAAGGTGAATCACCTTCCAGAAGAACGTCAGGAACGTCCACTTCGGGTTCCGACGTAGAGGGCTTGATCCAGCGTTCGAGTGTAACCTGACGTTGACGACCCTTCAAAATGTTCGAGTAGTGGCGTATAACATTGTCATTGAAAATATCAACACATCTGTCTGAAATTGCCTTGTTAGGGAACGTCTCCTCTACAATGGCCTGCACTGCCTCCCAATGGCTGAGGAGTTTCTTGATCTTCTCAGAAGGCAGGTTCTTCTTTTCTTCCTCCTCCTCTGTAGCGGAGACCTCATCTTCAGCCTCTTGCTTGTTCTGCTCAAGGAGGTGCTGGAGCTCATCTGTGGTCAGCTCCGTCTTGTGCTCATCCAGGAGCTCCTCCACGTCGTCGGCATCCATCTCCAGGCCCATGGACGTCCCTAGAGACACTATGGCAGGAACAACAGGTGCTTCCTGGAAGACCTCAAAGTCGCGATCAGCTACACATTCCCGCCAAAGCTTCCTCCAGGCAGAGTTCAATGTCCTGGTAGTCACAGCAGCCCAGGATTTGACAATGATCCGGATGGCATGAAGGATGTTGAAATGATCCTTCCAAAAGTCTCTGAGGGTCAAATCGGTCCAATTCGTCACATCAAAGCATCTCTCGAACATGCTCTTAGTGTAGCGGGCAAACGCTCAAACAAATATACTGTACGCGCATTACGCCTCGGGCGTTCGAGTAACGGAAATGCGCTCGAGTAACGAGTCCCTATTTTTTTATATTTTCCGAATTTTTCGGTTCGAGTAACGATTTGTTCGAGTAATAGGTCGTTCGAGTAACGGGGTCACCACTATATTTATTATCCTCATAGCTGGTATTATCGAACAAAGTGGGTATACATTTCTTTGGGACACGCTGTATATAAATTTTGTATTGATATTTGCTTTTGAATTTGCTATTTATAATGAATTCATTTCCCACCCCTTCCTAGAATTGCAGAACCAGCGCACCTCAGGAAAAGGTGGAATTCCTCCTTTTGCACATTTTGAACATCTTTTATAACTATCAGTTCTGAACTGTACGTAATGTTTGTAAGAAAATACAAAATAAACATATATACTTAAACATATGATACTCTCATATGAGGCAGGACTTCTGATTCACCATATATATGTACTGGGTGGGAGAAAAGTATTTAAGGATTTTATACATGCAACTATTTAGTTAACAACATTATACAGATAAGTGTTCAGATGTTGAAACAAATGAAACAAAAAGTCTATAAGAATTTTATTCATACAAATATTTTGTTAAATTGTAATTTAATCTTCAAAGAGTTCTCCATCCGCTATGATACATTTGTGGATTCTCTCTCTGAAACTCTTCATTGTTCTTCTGAATATACTGAGTGGGGTCCTTTTCAGTTCTTCATCTATTCTGAGGCCAAGGGCATTCATTGGATAGATGAAATCAGGAGTGTAGAGTTTGTGGGACCTCGCCAGTAGGGTAGGTTGATTTTGGAACTGTGATCTTGGACTAGTCTAGATAGAAAGGTATTAATGTATAAAAAACGTTGCACCAACTCATATTTGTGAAAATGATTGTATTTTTTGAGGATTGTTAATTATTTTTAAGTTGTAAAATTGCCGAATTTTACGCGTAAAATCGCGCGCGCGGCATTCGCGCAATGTAAACAAACAAAATATCGGACCTTATTTCATCAAAATAATCAATTAAAATTCGGCTTTTTTAACAAAACGATGCTTGAAACTTATTGTAAATGCATTATAGATGTTTATTAGTGTATTATTTTGTATTTTTTAATGATATTTACCTATAAAATGTGTATTAAATTAAGTTATTTTATGATGCGTTCATTTAATTGTTTATTTTCAGATATTTCATAAAAATGGGTAAAAAACGGAAGTCTGCAGTGTTAACTCGAAGTGATAGTGCCAAAAAATTCAGTGGCCAGCCTTCCCCTTTGGATAAAACAGAGCCTCCTACCCTCCGCCAAGTTATTCAGTACAGTTATTTCCTCCAAAACAGCCACCCGGACTTGAAAGACTATGATATTGCTAAAATGATAGCAAAGGATGTGATTGAGATCTGGCAGGCAGTGAACCCACGGCTGCCCCTGTATGAGGAATATTATGTAGTGAAATTGGTGGATAAAGTGTGCTTTAAGAAAGCAAAAGAGATAAACAGGAAATCTCTTTCTACAGTCCAGGAGCAGAATCTGGATAAACTTTTTGACATTTCTGCTTGCACCTGTAAGCTACCTGTTCGTCCCTGTGATGACAATGCTATGAAGTGCAAGAAAGAAAATTGTCAAACACAGCACATAATCTGCACTTGTCCTCCCAGTAAGAAGGTAATGCTATTATTTTTTAAACTTTTAACTGGCCTAACTTAGTGCGATTAGGTGCCTTTTAAATGGAAGGAAATTCAATGCTTGTAATTGAAATATATCCGCATTTTCCTCTTGTAATCTTCCTCCCCCCCCTGGTAATAGAAATTAATATCAATTTTTTTCAGGATTTTATCTCTTATTTTAGATCCGCTATTTAATATACTTTAATATTTCAGGTTCCAGTAGAGGAGAGGGAATACTTGAGAGATCAGAGGGCTAAAATAGGACCCAAGAGCTCTTTCCAGCTGGGATCTGTGGATAAAGCTGCTGTGAAGAGAGACCAGAGGGCTGCAGCTGAAGCAGAAAGATTACAGAGCCAGATTCAACAGCAGCAGGAAGTGGATTTGGTCACTTTTGCCTCCACACCTTCACAAGATATTTCTTTTGAATCCAGCTCAGGAGAATCAGGAGAGGTAATATATTTTTTTTCTTATATCTTATCCCATTTTTACCCAAATTTATCCCTACTTTTTGTCCCTATTTCCCCCCTTTTTCCCCCATTTTCGCTTTAGTAATTTATTCTTTTTTTCGCCCATTTTCGCCGACTTTTTACCTGAATTTTTACCCATTTTTTCCTCCTATTTTCCCACTTTTTTACCCCATTTTCGTTTAAGTAATTTATTCTTATTTCCGCCCATTTTCGTCGATTTTTACCCATAGTTTTCCCTACTTTTCCCCCTATTTTCCCCCATTTTCGCTTTAGTAATTTATTTTTAGTTCATTTCAGCCATCTGGTGGTGAAGCTGAAGAGTAAGCCAAGGGCACCCAAGTGTAGGTTACAGCTTTTGAAAAACCCAGATATGCCATGGAAACTGATCAGGGTGATGTTTCTTCCAATCTTGGGACAAGTCTTGCTAATGCCTTCCTCCTGGACTTACAAGCTATGGACCTGCTTAAGCCTGGCCTTGATGTGAAAAGATAATAGTTGATAAATCGAAAATGGACAGGGAAAAAGCTAGAATGAAAGTGAAAAGTGATGAAAAAGCACAATGAGGGTCTGGAAAGTTAGTCTGTATTGGGGTTGATGGGAAAGTTGACAAGGACACTTTGCTGTACAGAGAATTAAGGATGAAAATGGGAGACTAAGCTGAAGAAAGGAAAGGGACAAGAGCACCATTTGACTTTCACAAAGGAGCCGGGAACTGAAAGTGGAACATATCTTACAGAGTCATCCCAATTAAAGGTGCGACTGGAGTTCTTCTTGGTGAAGAAGTTGCTAGTGTCTTGGAGGAGTTTAACAGTGTTCATACCCTGAAAGCTGTCCTCCTTGACAACACAACTACAAACACTGGCTGGGAGGGAGGCCTTGTAACAGCTCTGGAAAATAAAATTGAGCGGAAATTGCACACCATTGGCTGTTCACTCCATCAGAATGAGGTTCCTTTCAGAGCTGTTTTCAAGCATCTTGATGGCAGTACCAAAAGTCCCACTGCTTTCACTGGTCCGCTGGGAAAACTCTGTGAAATTGACTACCAAGATCTGCCACAAGTGGAATTCACCAAACTCAGTGGCCCCCTGGATGACATGGAATTTTCTGAGGAGACACTGAATGATCTCAGTAGCGACCAGAGGCTTCTTTTGGAGTATGTGCTTGGAATTTCCAGGGGCAAAGTCAACCCAAGATTTGCTGCCTGGAAAATTGGACCATTAAACCATGCAAGATGGTTGACTTTGGCAATTAGATTGATGTGTCTGTGGACCAGAGGTGCTTACCCTCCAG